>WEIV01006063.1:120177-132328 GCA_013390005.1 Calyptomena viridis | reverse complement strand
CCGGCCCCGCCGCGCCGGGAAGGGGGGGGCAGGCAACGAGCGGCCACACGCCCCCGTACTACTTGCGGCCTGCGCCCCACGTGGTCGGCATCGCTCTCTTGCCGCCGTTGGTCGGCGAGGATGACTGTCACCCGGCGACCGCACTCCGATTGGTCCCTCTGCACGCAGACCTCGCAGGATTGGTGGAAAACAGGTCCTCTCTTCCCGCCCCCGCTGACGTCATATGAGCCCATTCATAAAATGCTCAGGCTCCGCCTCGCACCCGAATATGCCCCTCGGTTCCCCTCCCCCCCAGCCCCGCACTGCGCTCGCCTACGGAGCGGCCCCGCGCCGGGATCGGGATCAAGATCACGGCACGGCCCGGGGGGACCGGGTCCGTGGGCACTGGGAACCCGGCACCGGGGAAAGCGGGGCTGGGCACCACAGCCCGACCGCCACTGCACCCCACGCACCGCGGGGCTGGCACCGCTCTCCCTCTGACCGGCCTCTATCTGCCTCCCCCGCCAAGATCCAGGGGCAGCGGAGGCCTCCTGAGATATTTCTCCTGAGCTGACCACTTGCTGCACCACGCCTAGACTTGCTTCCCCCCGCAGCCCTTTACCTGCCCGTTTGGCACGACCTCGTCCCACCGCTCCAGGCGCAATGGGTCGGGAACGCCTGAACTGGGAAGGAGTGTAGGAGACACCTCTGAAATAACACACACACACACACACACACACACACACACACACCCCTCAGTGGCTCTTTCCATGGCGGCGAAGTGCACAGAGCTGCGCCGCCTTCTGCCTCACCTCCAGGGTGGGTCAACTAAAATGCCAGAGAAGTCCAGTGCAGGTGGAGGGGAGCACTCTTTTTAAAGGGAGCCTCTTACAACTCTCAGTGTCAAAACCTTTTTCTAGAAAACAAACCTTTTATATAATTTATTTGACAATGACCCCATTTCAAGCAGTAAGAAACTTTCCCTAGGTGAGGTTTTTTGGAGATCCACACACATCTGAGAGGTTGATGACAGGTAGCATAGGAGGTAGTTTTGATGTTGCCTTTCCTTTCTCCCATGCACTGGCAAACAGGTCATCCTCGGTTCCCCTCACTACTGCTGAGGATCTCCAAGATGACCAAAGCACCACTCTGCTTCAGACTTCATTCTCTTTCCATGCTGCTCTGACTCCTAGAAGAGCTTGCTTCAGCCTTCCCAGATACCCACCAAAAATCCCAGCCAAATCCAAAACAGTCACAGAGTTCATCTTCCTCATCCACCAATTTTATTACACTGCTCTCTCCCTCACTCGCTGTTTCTCCAGCTGCTGTCAGAGCCACTCAAGCTAGTGGCACCCATGTTCCTGGGTCTCTACACATAGCTTTGCCACCAGCCAGTTTTCACGAACCTCCAGCTTCCTATGCCACCCTTGCCTCTCTTAAAGCACCACTGCCAGGCTGCAGCCATGTGCCAGTTCCCCTCATCCACTCCTCTGTATTACTTTCCACACACCATGCTCTACCCCAGGAGGGCACCTGCCAAACTCCAGCATGATAAGAGATCTGGTTTCCTTTGGAGATCCCACTCCTGCAGACTGCTTGCTGTGAACTGAATGGTTTATAAGTGCTCTGCAATTTTTCTCTTTGTCCCAGTCCACATTTCCTAACCCTTGCCTGCTTGTTGTTTATAGAGCACAGCTCCTCAGTGAAGAGATTACATTTGTCAGAGCTTGGAAAGATCTGTGTAAGGTGCCACCCTAATTGCAACAGGTAAATACCCTGAGTGTTGTACCTTGAGGCCTCAATCCAACCATGGGGCCATGTGATTGCAATTACAAGGACTATTGCAACCTCAAAGCTCTCATTTAGAAAGACACTTTCATATTATGTTAACTACCTGATACAAAGAACCGTGTGTCCTGTGTCCATGAGGTTGAATTTAGTGACCTTTCATCTATGCTAAGGGAAACAAGACGAAAGAAATTAAATGAAAACATTCCTTGATAGGTTTATCCCTTTTATTAGTTTAATAAAAATAAATGTTTGTTACATTTCCTGTTATTAAACATATATACACACAAAATAGCTTTTCACTCAAAGATACATAATTAATAGAAATCAAAGGCTTCTCTTCATAATCTACTTGTGGAAAACAAATTCATAGTGGGATTCAAATTTCATTGGATTCAAGAACACTGTAGTGGTTTTGATTAAAGGCATAAAACTATCATACACATTGCAATGAAAAATGTGTCAAGGCACTGTCTTATTGGCTGACCTATGGGTTTGCAGCTGATTATTAGAAATTAATCTCTCCAAGACAGCAGTATGATAGCAGTATGATAGGAGGGAACATCACTGGATTTTGTTCAATTACACAACAGGAGGAATCCATCTTCATGGTGATTTAGCTCACCGGTTTGGGTTTTTTTTGCTTTTGTTGTCAGTCACTCAGTTGTGAAAATGACACTGCGGAGGAGCCAGCTCTCACCAACTTTTTTTCCTGCAGATTTCCCAAGAAAGCTCACCTATTGCTACTAGACACTGTTTTAAGAATAGTGTGATATGCTAGGGCTAACTCCTGCCGTTACACAAGGAAAATCCTCACAGGCCTCACTGAGTGTGTATTCCACATCACACCCTCCAAAGACAGGACTTTGATTACAAGTAAGTGCAAAATGCTAGGATTATTTCCCTCTTGTTCCATACCAGCTTTTCCTTAATTTGTAAATCTACTTTAATTTGCATGGAGAATCTTGGCATTTTTGCATAAACACTTGCGTGTTAGAAAGAAACAATGTTTTTACAGCAGGAGAAAAGAACAGAGGTAATCAGAGGGAGGTTTGAGGATCACTCCTCATTGGGATCACAACGCAATTGTAAATTGTTAGAAAGAACATGTGCTTGCTGTGACCACATCACACTATTTTCTTCTATTGGCTGTCAAAGCAATTCTCAGCCTGTTTGCAGGATAAATGACACACTGCTGATTCTCTTTTGTCTTCCAGAGGACTAGGCAATAAAGAGACAGGATATGGCACAAGCATCTGAAAAGAGAAAAGGTACCAGTTTGGCCCAAGTAAGAGATATACTACAAGTCAAAAACAATACAAGAGCTGAAGTGAGGGACAGAAGGTATCAGTACGACCACCAGAGCAACCAAGTGTTGAGAATGGAAGTGGACTGGGCAGCTGGACAGTGTATGTAGAGGCTGGAGGAAAGCAGATGGGTGTTGGGTAACCTGCTGAAGGGAGTGAGCAACTTCCTACTGGACATTCATGTAAGCCACACTGCAGCTACCAAGGAGATGCTGCCAATTACAAATGGGTCAGAAATAGGGAAGGAAGTACATGGGTGCTATGAAAGATTTGTTGGCCCTTGTCAGAGCCTACCCATCTTTTAACATCTACTCCCCACTACATTGCATTTGTGCTGCTCCCGAGACCTCTTGTCTGAACAACCTTCTTGTTGTTGGTCAGGGCACAACCTGTCAGACTGTTCTCTCTGGGGAACTGATAAATCCATTGACAGAGAAGCACAGATACAGCAAGGCTGTATCCTCTATTTTTTTTTTTCGTGTGTGTGTTAAAAAATAATACTGGTTATTCAACAGTGTTGCTATTTTTTATGCTATTCTGTTCAGAGAGAAAGGCAGTCCTCTGAGAGGCTTACAGTCTACATTTAGAAGATGAGTCACAGGCAGGGAAAGGGACTCACTGGAAGGGAAAGAATTATGCAAAGGTCAAGCGAGGGGTTTTGGATCTCTTGCTTATGGGCATCACACGTTCCTGGGCAACAGGCATATCCCTCTTTTCAGGGTTAATCCCTGTATTCCCGTGAGCTTTGCAGGTCTGTTCCCATTAGCCATAAACTGCTGCAAATCCCAAAGCAGCACCCAGTCAGCTGAGCTGATGGAACAAACAGGCATTTTGAATCTACTCACACATCAACATGCATACACATGTATATGAAGATACCTTGCCAAGGCCCCAGAAATCCGTATTTCCACAGCATCTTTTATCAGTTCAGGCTTGTAGTCAGTTCCAGATGACTGCAGATGCAATCTAGGTCAGGGTGGTGATGCAAGCCTAAGTCAACCCACAACTCGGCTACATTGCTCCATTACGTGGAAGGTGGCCAAGCTGTGTGGTAGATCACAAGAGAGAAAAAAGAGAAGTATTCAGGAAAGCTAAAGGAGTAAAGACATGCATGAGTGAAAAATGCAACAACAACGACTAAAAAATAAAGAACTACAGAGAGGAATACATCAAAAGGAGACAAAGAAAACAAAAATATAGCACAGGAGCAATAAAATACAACGAACAGGGGATAAAAGAGCATCCCATGAGAAGAAACATTCAGTTTTTATTAAGAAGTTTTTCTGTGACATTGCTGCCAAAAGTACCTCACAAGCACTCACACATCTCAGTGAGACCACATTCCCATGTCTCACACATACATGCTCCCTCCTATAAACCTGTATCTTCCTATAAACCCACAGCTTAGAACCAAAGACACTCACTGTCCTTTGGACAGCAAGATGTGGCCAGGGGGTCTCAGCACTCAGGAGGCCTCAGCACTGGGATCTACTCCTCACCCCAGCCTGGCAAGCCCAGCCAGCAGTGCCATCTGCTCTGCAGCAACCCTGAGAACAGGATGGGGGGATTGCTGGTTATCTGTGATGTGTCACACGTTTTTCCTGCCACTGCGAAAAAGTGTAGTCATTTGTTTCATTAAATGGCATTCTTGTACCCAGCACTAATTTTATCCTTTTACAAATATGTTTTTCACTCTAGCAAGTCAAGAGCAGCTCTTCCTCCTGTACAGTCATTCTGTTCTCATGCCTCTCTTACCATTGCTCACTCATATTGAGGTAAAGTCAGATTCAATAAAGAGCCTGGCTGTTGTGGTGCTGAGCAGTGCAGTGTGTCTTTGCCTAAATCTACAGCCCCAGTTTACAACATCCTGCCTTGGTGCACAGTGAAGGCAAAAAGTAGAATACCTAAGAATGAAATCTTTATCATCCATCCATTCCTACAAGACCAGTTAGACATGCCAACAGATCTCCGAAGACACATCATCCACTGCTGAGTTGAACCTAACGCTGGGGTGAGGCAAGATACCTTGTGTGCAATTCTCGATTCTCAGCCTTTCCTTAGGCACCTACTCCACCTATCCTCTATGGTCATAGTACCCGTCTGAGTCCCCACACTGAGTCCCCACACTATTTAGCACTCACCCAGGAAATGAGTTTTCCCTTCTCTGCCTGAAAGGGCAGCAAAGTGTTTTAACAGCGTGGCACAGATGTGTGCTGGGTGAGGTGATCTTGGTTGAAGCTGTTGCGCAGCACACAGAATCACAGAGTCAATCACCTTATCATAGAACCACAGAATGGTTTGGGCTGGAAGGGACCTTAAAGATCATCTAATTCCAACCCCCCTGCTGTGGGCATAGACATCTTTCACCAGATCAGGTTGCTCAGAGCTCCATCCAACCTTGGCCTTGAACACACACAGGTGTGGGGCATCCATAACTTCTCCAGGCAACCTGTTGCAGTGCTTCACCACCCTCGGTAAAGAATTTCTTCCTAATAATTTGTTTTCCATCAGCTGCTAGGTTGTGAAGGAAAGCCAATGGGACAGGAGGGCCTGAGGCAGACAATCTCAGCCCCACCTTGTGCATAAATCTTAAGTATGTGTTAAAGCAGTGTATCTGGGCAACTCTGGGAGCAGGTATTTATGTAACACTCCTCCCTCCTGGTGTGTTACACACTAAGCAGGTGCTTGGGGATCCATGTTTCAGGATCCATGGGCCTTGCCAGCAGCAGCCAGCTGGCTCTTGCTGTCAGCCCTGTGCTACTCCTGTGGGCCTAACACAAGGTGCCTCAGCACCCGTGTCACCCAGGCACTGAACAACCACAGAAGAGCCAACTGTCCCTGCTCTGCAGAGCTTACAGGAGCAAATGAGCCAGAAAGCAGCAGGTTGACAGAAAGGGACAGAACTGGTAACAATAAGTGGCATAATAAATAAGCAATTAAGCACAAATTTTGTTGCTCATCCTGCAACTGCGCAATTTTGACTATAGCTTCTGTAAGAAGGGCAGGGACCTACAAACACAAGCCAGCTTTAAAACACAAGTTTTAGCTTTGAAACTGAGTCATTCAGGCATTTAAGGTTACCACACTGTTTAAAAGCTATACACTTCTGGTTTCTTAACTAAATTTTGGGCATCAGCAACCTGCCTTTCTGCTTCAGGGAATAAAGTCCCAAATTTCTCAACAACAAAACACTCCAGGCAAATGTAGAAAGGGAAGATAAACAGAACCTAAAGCCAGTCAATAGCTGGCATATTAGCTAGTCGAGGCTATACATTGTAAATTTCACATGCCATGCAGAGGTACACAACTCTTTGTGAAAAGGTCTGTTCAGCTGCCCTTATGAATAGAAAGGAATACAAATGGAACTACAAACTTCTAGTACATTGTACAGGGTTTTCCCACTTTTACCAATGGATTAACAGGCAAGTCTCCTGTAAAATCTCAAAATTCCTTTTTGTTGCCATTCCCCATTTAGAGTTCTCAGAAGTAATTATAATGCAGAGCTCCAGACCCTCTCATCGTGCAAACCAAGAACAGGCTTGAGTAGGACATGCATATAAAGTAGGGTTTGGGGTTTTTTTAATCACCAGCAACACTGAAAATCAAGTAATACTAAAAAAAAAAATTCTAATAGTTGTGCATGCTGCAAATCCAAGTGCAGAATGTGTTTACTGGAGAGACATAATATGGTCATGGCAACAGAAGATTAACCTTCTTCAATCCTACAGCCCACTGAAGTATATTGATTTTGAGCTGAAAATATCATCTGTAGAAATGAAATACTGTGTGCTCATTGTTTAATCCTTGATGTCTCTTCTACCTCGTTTCGTAACTGTAGATATTTGTCCATGTAATATGAACAAAGTTCAGGAATGCATGTCCCTCACATCTCTGCCAACACTGAGAGTCACCTTGCATGATACACTTTCAGATGCAGATGATTGACTACATTTCTTAATAAGCCTCTGTCTCCTCATCTATAAGCCATTATTCATCCACTGCACTTTATAATATACCCTCTTTCACAGCATTCTTTTGTGGAGCATATTGAATGTGAGATTGTGTCTACAGCTCTCCCTCCACCCTGCTCTGCCACATCTACTGTCTCTGAAACAGTCTGCCTATCACAAGCTGCTTCATATCCAAGGGACAGGAATCATGTAACATTTCATCTCTTCCACATAACTACGTCACCTCTTCCATCACCATATCCTTTTTAAAAAGTCCATCATCTTCAAGACTCTCCTTAAAGATCCACTTGTCAGTTCTGATGCCCCTGCCATAACCTGGTATTTTTACAAGACTTTGTCTTGGCCACTCTGGGTATTTCACAAACTTGAACTATGTTTTGAAGAATGCCTCACTCCTAGAGGAAATGTGCGGGTAGAAATTTCAATTAGCACCCTACCAGGGGCAGAGATTGATAGAAAAAAAAAAAAATCTGTTTCCTATCTAACACCCATCTGTATTTTTATTTTCAAATTCTCCATACTTCTTTAAAATATCCAGCTTTCAGACTTCCTAGAGTTCTACTGTTAAAATTTTAACCATTAGAGCTGGCATTTCAAAACCATTGTTTATGTAAGACCAAAGACACCATAATGTTTCTACTCAGAAGGCCTGTCTTTTCAAGGGGTGTAAAACACTATCCCTCTGGAGATATCAGTGGAAATCTGAAGATTTACCGCAGCAATGACCTGGCTCCAAAGCATTCCTACAAATAAGAATTAAAAACCAACAAAGAGCAGCAATAAAGAACCCTAACCCAAAAAATGCTGCTGCAGGCTGAACCATTCCTTTCCCAGTCTACTACTACCAAACCAAGCTCTGGCATACACACTGAACAAAATCAAAGTAAGTTCCCAGTACTTCTACATATTGATCCTGTGTTGCTTTTATTCATTAGCCAGCACATATATACATAAGCACACATGTGTACACATTCCCCCCAGACTTGTTTACACAAAACCAGGCGTGAATGTACTTGTCTTAATCTTAGTACATCTAATTTTTGTTTAATATTGAAACGTTAGCTGTTCTGCTTTTGTTATTGAACCATACAAATGACCTTATCACATGAATGCTTCTCACTTCCACGAATTTGCTCCTCCAATCAGTACTATTTCAAGAGACATAATACAGCACAAGAGAACAAGAAACTGGTGACACCAGTGGAAGTGCCTCTTTTTGCAGCAGAAAGCCTTGTAGGATGACACGGGCAAATCAGGTCACAAACCTTTACTTTGCTGAAGACCTAACATCGTGTTCCCATCATTTCAACGGGAAAATCCATGACTTTCTTCCAATTCAAAAAGTTCAAGACAAGAACAAGAGAAAGAACAGGAACAGGAATTATTTTCTTTAAAGAATTAGACTAATGATGGAAGACAGAAATATTTTTCAGGAATCTGGGTTAAATAACAACCATGTTTCATTTCATACTCACACAATCGCTTTATGGTCACACTTCTACCCTGTAAGCCTCAAGATTCAATCTGTAGCTAAAATCCCACATTACAAAAAGATTGTGCAAGGAACCATTTATAAATAATACATATTTATTTTTTGTCTTCTGAGACTTCCATGCTGTCTCATACCAAATGACCCTTCCATTTTCAAGACTTGTTCACCTCTAGGCATATGAAGGAAGCTTAATCCTTATAATCCATTCACTCCTTTGCTTCAGCAACTGCTCAAAGTGCCACTGGTAGCACTTAACGCATAAATTGATGATTAGATTGATTCTATCATTTAGTTTTCTATTGAACAGTGAATGCAAAGTTATCTCCTTAAAACATATTATTTCTCTTTGAATAACCTGCTACAGCTGTGGACTGAAAAATAAAATTAAAATGGATGGCTGAGCAGTGATTGCTTAACTCCCTGCTTTGTGGAGATTTCCCAAATAGCAAAAAACACCAAGTAAAAACCTAAATTGTCTGTCGAGAGGATGGCAGCCTTGCTGAAAATAATGCTCTTTAATAATTAGGTTCTTCTGTCAATTCTTCAGTGGTGCACTAAGTGCTGTATGTAAAACCCATAGAGACCAAAAGGCAAAAAACCCCCTAACCAAACATCCCAGAATGCAATATTGCCTTGCCCTAAATGACTGAGTTTTTCCTTTAAATCCTTTCTTAAAAATTGTTCCATGAAGACTTCTACAAGTAACCCACCCAGGGGCAATAAGTCAGTAGCAGTGTGTGAATACACCTTCAGCCACGGTGTCCAAACCACTCACAGTTCACAGCAAGTACAACCACTCTGCTTCTATTAAGGTGCTCAAAGAAGAGAATTAACAGAAAAGGAAATGATGACGGCAAAACCCAGCAGCACTTCCAAAATGGACCCACTATAAATGAACATATCCATCTCAGAATCCATTTTACTGAAACACAACAATGCAGAATTAGGAGGGGGGATATCCAGGATTCATGAATCAAATTCCCCAATACTATGCAAAGCCCAGCAATGATGTTCCTTTCCGGATATATCCAACTTCATTTTAAAAGAAATTTAAACTTTTCTCATTTGAAACTGCTCCAGAATATCGTTGCTCTGATAGTTAGAGCTCTTCTGCAATTTCCAGCAAACTCTACCCATTATCCCCTCTACACACATTTGTTTTGCTTCTTTACTCTAATCTTGAGCTCACATAATTATTTTCCTTCCCTATACAAAAACAGTATAATTGTCACTTCTGTATCTTTCTGCTAAGCCTCTCTATTCCTCTTAACATCCATGTGGTCCTTTCCTGCATCTGTTCCACCCATCTGTTTGAATACATTTAATCTGAATGTGGGTGATAGTTGGACTGCAGATAAGGTCTTACTAATGCCATGTACTTTGGCAGTAATATTTTTTTATACACACAGGAAATCCATCCCTTAATACTTTCTAGGACACTATGCTTTTTTAAATTTTCTCAGCCATGTCACATAGCACTATGCTATCATTCTGCTGCTGACTACTACACTGACTACCAACTCACCACTGAAGTGATGAACTCTTCCTGAATAAATTGTGATTAGCTTCTATTTGCATCACTTAATCTCATCTAATTCTATTAATCTCAGTTTTGCTTCATCTTGTTGGTACACAGACATTCCAATCCTCCTCTCTAAAAACACAGTCCATCAGTTTTTTGTCATAAGATTTTATCACTGTTCTACTGTTTCACTAGTGTCACTGAAGAAAGAATTCCAATACAGTCTTTGAAAACTCGAGTTTGCAGTCTTCCTTCCATCAGTACAATCTCTTTCCACTTATTACCTGTCAGTGCAGTCCACAGTCACCTTGCAATGCAATTAATCAAAATTCTTACAAGTAATACTATTTCCTTAGGTGGTACAGCATCAGTTTCCTCACAAGGTAACAAATTAATCTAGCACAGTCTTCTTTAGCTAAAACTGTGCCACATTTCATGCCACCTTTAATTTCTCTGTGATTTTATTTCACCCTTCAAAAATTGTCCTACAATGGCTGTCAGATGTGATGATCTGTATCACTAATCTTGTCTTTCTTTTGCGTATCCTCAACTATTTGATCCCCTTAACATGTAGCTTCCACTGCTTATACAGTATTTACAGTTACATTATACATTTTTTGAAAGGGGATATATTGCATTTATTGTGCTCATGTGTTGCCACTGAAATAAGAAAACCGAGTCCAGTAAAATTTCCCACTGCAAAATCAATGGTTCTTTTCAGAATGGGAATAGAGTGGGCCTAGTAAGTTTAAAACACATTACAAGACATTAATCACATTTTCCTTGTCTTGGCCTTTTATATATTATTTTGTTCTGGACTTGCTGATTTTGTATCTCAAGTCATCTTGAACTGCTTAACTATGCAAGTCCAAGCCACCAGGGGTTATGAAGCTGGTACTTAAGGCACTTACCCCTTTTCTGTGTCTACCCAACAATTTTTTTATAAGCAAAAGAACGATTTTTTTCCTCCACTAGAACAATACCTTCTCGTAACAAAAAAAAAAACAAACCAAACACACACACAAAACCTAAAACAGAAAACAAAAAAAAAAAAGACTCCCACATATTTTTTCCTTCTTCTGGTCAATTACACCCATCTATGTACACATTAAGGACATTATTTCAGGTGATGATCACTGGCAAAATCTGCTGTTGACACAAAAATTTGCAAAGCTTAATACCTTCCCTTAGAACTAAATTGAAACACGTGCAATAGAAAACAAACTATGACATAGTTCCTTTTTGTTTGTTTGAGCTCAATAGTGCTATTTTCTTCTCACTTCTTCATTTTTTTAGTTAACAAATTATGTTTTCTTCTGAATCTCAAGAGGATTACTATTATCAAGGAAAATAACCTAGCAAGAATCTTTCCTATTCCATTCTCATGAAAAGTTTAAGCATGTTCAGCCCCAAGTTCAGCTGAATGCACCACCATCTTGCAAGACATGCTTCCAAATAGTAAGGAGGAAAACAAAAAAGCCCAAACAAAATTTACCAAATTCACTTCAAACTGATTTATTGTAATTCCGTTCATACATAAGTAAGGAATCTCCAATTCCTTGTAAGGTATCTCCAATTAATTAATAAGTTACTTTAAAACATCAGAATGTTTAAGAAGAAACTGCACTTTGGGCCCACTATTGGCACAAATTAAATTAACACGTAGTGTATTTGCCCTTTTTTCTTCTCTCGCTCCTTTTCCACAGAGAAAATACCGGGCTATCAGGTAGACTGACAAATCCTGTTTGTTTCCTGGGTTTGTCCCTCTGTAACTTCAACGCGCTTCAGCACCTTTATGCACCTTAATTCTTCCATTTCAAATTAAAAAACAAACAAATCAACCAAACCAACCCAAGCTGGCAGATAAAAAACGCAACCCCCTCCTGCCACGTGCAAGCCTTTGCTACCCCTGCAAGCCGACTCGCGGGGGAGGCCGCAGGAAAGCATTTGCTCTCGGGTTCAGCGCTCGGCAGAAAGTGGAAGCAAGGCTCCGCACCCGCAGTGAGCCCGTGAGCCGGTGCCTCGGCCGGGGCCCCGAGCAGCCACAGGTGCGGCGGGACTGCGAGCGCTCCAGAGCCAGCTCGGCCGAGCG
>WEIV01006063.1:92361-120086 GCA_013390005.1 Calyptomena viridis | reverse complement strand
CGAAGCTCGCTCCGAGCGGCCCGGCTCGGGTCAGCCCAGCCCGGCCCAGCCCAGTAGCGGGCCCCGGGCCGCTGGTGCTGTGGCGGATTTCTGTGCTCCCACACTGTGGTTTCTGATCCCCAGCCACAGTTGTTTGTTACCGGTATTAACTGCACGCTCCCTGCCAGATAATAAAAAGCAGGTGAAATAACTTCTTCCAACTGATGGTGTTTTTTTGTTGTTGTTGTTTTTTGGGTTCTGGTTTTTTGGGTTTTTTTGAGAAGGCGTACTGTAATAAGCAAATATAACTCAAAAATAGCTTTACAACCCCCAGAAAACTTTGAGACAAAGTTACCAGGAAATGCTAAGCTATCCTGCAGTGAAACTAATGTGAAAACTCAGTAACACGTTGATGGTCTGTCCTCCCTCCCATGCTGTCCTCATACAGGTGCTCAGGATACACATGACTAACACATACAGCAGTTTTTCAGCTCCTCTCTTAAAATAAGTAGCAAACAACGTGCATGCAACTATCCTTCTGTGAACTAAAAAAATAACCTGGGGAGTCAGAATCCATTTATAAAGTAAGTGAGGGACAGGCAGTGGGGGGGCAGACAGCACAACTTCAGGCAGAAGCAGCACCTCAGAGTGAAACCCAGTGGGTCTCACCCGACCCCCCTCCACAGCTCGGCATCGCACCCCGAAACGCACGCACGGAGCTCGTCCCCCATACTTCTATTTTATTTGCAATATTTTTTTATGAAAGCCTCGTGCAGCAAATACAAGTCAAATGGCTCTAATTTGTAGTGCTACAAACTGCAACTTGCCCAGACGTGTAACTGCCTGACAGACTACACAGAAATCTGGTTTAGGCTCCAACCTCTGAAACAAATGCAAATATCCAGAAACATTCTGCTATTTCTCCAAAATTAAATTACAAGTGAAACAAACCTACTGCCAGATTTTTCATACAAATACTTCTTTTTAAAAAATAAATCACTACAAATTTATTATTTATTTCGAACCATAAACAACACAGAGGAAAGAAACACATATACGTTTTCATTTTAGAAAAAAAAATACTATCTATGAGAAAAGCACATATATAGCTCCTTTTTTAAAGTTAATTTTTTAATACCCTGTCCCATAAATCAGCCTACAAGCCAATAGATTTATCTTGACAAAACACAATTACAAAACCTTTTTATGTTGCACTGTTTTTCAGACACTTATAGGAGGTTTTTAAATACAACTCACAGCCACACTGTTACAAACAACTTAAATACAATTATTTAGAATTTATTCCTTACTGTATAAATTTTTACTTCGATATATTTTTCAAAATTTCCTGGGAAAACACATTCACTTCCCATCTAGCGTAGCGCACCTACACTGTTACCTCTTTCTCTACATTTTTATTTTACAAATCAACCACAAACACTTTATAAATGTTTACCTATACCTAATAAAGTAATAAAAGGGACAAAACCACAAGAGAAATGCTCAAATCCAAACTGAAGGTGTAAATGACCTCCTCCCATGTTCCAGACGTACCTACAAAATCCCTGCTCACTGGTACAGGATTATACATTCCATTATGAGTTCAGCTTTTTTATATTTTGTACTATTTTAACACCCTAAATTTATAGATTTTTAAAATTGGCATGTTAAAAGGGCTTTATTTAAGAATTTCAATGAAAATAGTGTTATGTTTTGTTATATTATCATAATCCTTCTTTTTAAATCACATAGAATTTCGGTGTAACCTAATTAAGTAATTTTAAGTAAGTCTTAACCCAAATACATAGATCTAACAAAAATGTATTTTGCAAATAGGGAAAATAGACCTCTAAAATGGATTCCTCAGGTACGAACAAAGATGCTGAAACATTTTCTTCCCACAAACTTTGAGATCTGAACTATTTCACAGCACTTACATTTAAAACCAAAATACTTATAAGAAAACAAATTTCACCAAATATCAAGAATAACATTTCAGTCCAATTATATTTATTTATTCATTTTCTATTTGAAAAAAATGTTTCAATTTTCCTTGCCAAAAAGGAGAGAGAATAGAGGAAGAAAAATACTTCAAAAGCCTAACTACCTATCTTCACATATTGTTTATTTCAAAACTTTTCTAACTGCAATTTATACTTTTTTTTAGATATTGTATATTATTTTGCCTGTAGAAATATTATTATTTTGATTTTTGCCTTTTCAAAGGTTACAGAACAACATTATAGCTTTCAGAGACTTCTAATAATTTTTAATCTCACTCTTTTTTAAATACTACAAACATCCAATTTGGTAAATGGAATTTGCATTTCTCTCTTGTCTAAATTATCAGACTCGAATCAACAGTTCAAACCAGGGAGAACAAGTGATGTACTGTAACACAATAGCAAGTCCAATACCTTAAACAGCTCCTCTATCTATTGGTGTATAAAAAGCTTACACAAAGTATAAAATATCTCAGAAATACAGACTCTTTCCCGATCAGAAAATTTTATTTATTGATTAATTTGGCCTCAAGGAATTGCATTTTTCTCAAAAAGCATCCTATCCATAGCTTTATGCCAATTACTGCCTCTTGCTTAATTAACCAGCATGTTTTAAAAACAGGTCTTGTTCCTTCCAACTTAATCAAAACAGACTACTTTTAATTGCTACCACATCAAATATATTTGTCAACACAATAAAGTCACGTACAATTCGAAAACTATTTTTTCTAGCCCTGTCTTTGACCAACCACAGATTATAGAATCTACTTCCAATTCATTACCTATTCTAATACCAGGTGAACTGAAACACACACCATGGCACACAAATACATCAATCTTTCTGTAATATCCTATCATTAGCATCTTTTAATGGGAAAATCCAGTATACCACTGTCAGCACTGTTGTTCTCCTGCAACTGACCAGACTTCTGGAGAACTTGGAATTAACTTTCCTTCCTCACAACACTCTGCCTCCTCACCTCTATTAAACTAAAACAAAAATATTTGTGTTTGTCTGAAATGTCAATGAACTCCAAAATCTAAAAGGCCAAAGGGTCAGGTATTATTTAATCTCAACAGAAAAGTTATTTTCTCTCTATATCAAAAGACATCAATAACAGTGCGTTACCTGAGAAGTGATGCTTGTTTCCCTCAGATGTCTGTCCTTCTGTCCAGAAGAGGGGCTGTGCTGGGCTCCCTATAACATAAGAGAGAATAGATTAAGATTATTGTATGCCCAGACACTTTTGCACGTTCAAATTACGTGGCCTCACAAAGCTTTGTATCTCTTGGTCTGAAAAGCATTTAAAAAACTCCTATTACATTCTAATTAGACTCCTCAAAACTGGTTTTGATAAGTCAGGTGCACATGTCAAAAATCAGTTCCATATAATTAAAGTACCAGATTCTCCAGACCTGGCTTTCACTTCTTAGTGGACTGTGTACCACTACATGCTCCATCTCATTTGCAACATTTAATCTGCAAGTGGCATGATCTTATATTGAAAAAGAAAAAAAGAATTTATTTTACATACATTGAAAATTTTTTTTAAAGCCGTTTACGTGAGGGACAGAGTCCTGAGATATCTCTTCCCACGACAACTTTTTCCTTTTCTGCTTTAAAAGCTGAATACCTTCACAGATAAATATGATGTCTGCTTTACCCATTTTTTTTCTGTGGTTTTTGTTATTTTGTACTTATTTGTGACACTGCAGAATTTCCATAGGCCTGTAGTTTTGAGACTTCTATCTCTTCCCCCCACCTGCAAAGAAGATACCAGCTAAACCCACTATCTATACACCATTTTCCCCCCCACTTTTTTCCCTCTACGCTTTTTCAAACATGAGAGGGGAAAAAAGTTTAAGATAATGAGTACAAATTCACAGTGTGCTAAATTAAAAACAAACAAACAAAACCCCCTTGCTTCAATTTGTCATTTAATATGCATTATCAATGTAAATCATGGTCAGAAAGCCTCAACACTGTAGGGTGTAGTATTTATGACTAAACTGCCTTTTTTTAACAAAACCCCCAAAACTAAAAAAACTTGCCATCTCTTACCCTTCTCCTTCCACATATTTTACCTTCCTCATATGGCTTAGATCTATGGCAGGCTGGTGCCACACGTGTATTTTTCCACCCAATTTCCTAGACATTGACAAATATGAAACAAGGAAGAATTTTGCACAATGCTAACTTATCCAAACCACTTATTTTCTCCATTTTCTCTTTCTCTCAATGGCACCCAATGCTTTTTTTTTTTTTTTTGCCTCTGGTGTTGTTTTGTTTGGTATTTTTGCCCACTTTTCTGTACATTTGTCTCCTGTTGATCCTACTAGATGGGGCAGGAAGAACTGAATGTCTGTCTCTCCTTTGCTACACTGCCTCTCATTCTTTAGTGTTTTACAGATTAAACACATTCTACAGTCATTTGCATATATTTTTAAAGATACTTATTCTTTCCCTTCTCTAGAAACTTGCTGATTACAGTCACCAATACTTTTGCAAAGCAAGGTCAATCCTGTCCTGCTCTAGCACATGCTTCTCTCAGCGTTTTAAGTGTACATGGCTTGCAAGCCTGTGATGCAACACATGAAAAAGGAAAATGCATGAAAAACAAAAAGAGAGTAACATCTATAGATGCCCCTAAACATCATAAATAAAAAAAGGACATTTTTAATTGGTTCTGACTTTTTAAAGTGATACCATCATGAGAAAACACCTGTCTTGGGGGAAATCTTTATCTAGATCACTAGCAACACTTTTTCACGCTAATAAAAGTAAAGAAAATTTTAAAATTCAAATTTACTGTTCAGCATCACCAGTTTAGGATTTACTTTTCTGCATTTCACTCAGCCTGGGGAGTGACAGTCGCCTCTTGGTTTCACTTTTGTTCTCAGCTAGTTTCACTTTCATGCACTTGCAGAATCTTTTATATTTTTAGTTTGGCAATGTTAAAGAGGACATTTATATCTTTAAACAACCCTCATTACACTTTTAATACGAACAATTCATGTCCATCCTCTTCTCAGGACCCTAAGAAAAAATTATTTAGGGGCCTAAATATATTGGGTAGCATACTTCTAAAGGAGCAACTTTCACCTGTCTCATGTTGGGTTGTAGTCTGCTCCTTCTTTCCCTGAAATAAATAGGAAATATGCTGCTCACTTCACTGACAGCAGGATCAGGCCTCTGGGTCTGTAATCCGCAACAAAAGAACATCATATGCAGACTAATATACTCCTTATAAGATACAATATTTGCCTTCAATTATTTTCCCACGCAAACTCGAGGGGGAAAACAAAACAGTCCCTGCATTTATCTTTCTGTATGGTTTTAAATTAGTGATAAATACCCTTCTTGACACAGGCCATAGGAAATTAGAAGGTGTCTCTTCACTTTGAGTGGTTTGCATGGGGAGGGAAACACTGTGTCTCCCTGCTATCAATGCCGAATAACTCTCTCCTCCTTGTGCCAAGCACAATCAATATGAAACACTCCAGCCCATACAGAACCACTACTGTCTTGCACCAGGACCTTGTCTAACCAAAGTTTCCAAAGCATATGCTTGTGTAACCCTCATCTTTTCAGGATAAACCACAATGCTTTCAGCAACTATAACTATAAACAGCAGGAAAAAAAAATGGCTTCCATTTATATTTTCCAAACCTGTATGTTCCCTTCTATATTACCTTCTCTCTCTTTGGTACAGACTCCAAAACGCAGTCATGAACTCACACATGTGCATAGGTAGGCACATATACATACAAAGAAATCTTCCTCTAGCTGTCAAAGCACTGTAGTTTCTGCCTTACTATTGTAGACATAAGGGCTTCTGAGACATCGAGACTTAATGGAAAGACTTAGGGGTTTATAGGAGCCACACAACAATCACTTTTTTCAACCCCTTTCCTAGAAATGGTGCCTCACAAGCACACACAAAAATTGTCACTAGCTGCTTACAGAAATTATTGTCATGTTTACATGACAAAAGTTAATTATTAAAAGCTCATATATGCAACTCCTGTGAGAATACTTATGTTGCAGTTTTATTTACACTACTGTTTCATTTCACCATATGAAACATGAATAAAAATGTGGAATTGCATTGTGATCTTGTACCCATCTGCTTCATAGAAACACACTTGTCTGTCCAAGCAGTCCGTGGTACCATATATTTGACACATCACGCATCTAGACACAAGCAGCTTCCACAGCACAATGTAGCACGTTTCTGTTTTCTTTTTTCCTGGATGTTACTAAGCAGAAATGGAGTAACTGCTCTCTCAAAGAATTTGTCTCTGCCTTCCTTCTCAACCACCACTTCTCCTCACCTTTCCCCAGAAGACATCTTTTGTGTTTCCAAGGCCATGAGACAACATGAGACTTACACATACACTTAATTTCAAGTGTACAAATACAGCCCCTCTGTTCAGTGGGGTTATTCACTCACTTAGGTCAACCACACCCCAGAGTGCTTCAGTGCCATACAAAGACAGACCACTCTAATCACTTGGATCACAGAAAACTCAGTTTACCAGAAAGCATGATCACAACACTGACTTTCACATACTCACAACACACTACATCCATGTCCCAGGGTAGCCACATTCCTCATAAGTGCCAAAATTTCACTCTGCAATGTCTGAGACTTCTTTTTCCCTAATTTTCTAATGTCCAACCATGCTGTTGACAGAGCATTTTGATGGAAGTTAGCTATTACACAGATTTTACATCTGGCTTTCACCCAGGGGTGCATTTGCCCCATTAATAAAGTGTCCTGGGAGAAAGACTTTGCTACTACTAGCTTTCCCTGCAATATCTTTTAGGGGAAGAGGCTGAATTGTATCAATTTCTTTAATATATGATGAAGCTTAACTTAAGTGGACACTCGTGAAACCAGTAAATATCCATCAATTAATATTGGTGGAATGAGAGAAATAATTATAGGAAATAAAACGGCCTGTTTCAAAATGGTTCCTTTAAAAGATGTGCTTCATAACATAGCCTTGTTCTTAAATACTGTTCTTGGTGCACTCTTAGAAAATATTTCCTTCTTGAGCATTCTGCGGTGTGTTTTACCTGACTTTTATATAAATATTCACTACACATTTTTGTGTTTCTTAAACTAACCAGATAATTTTAGCTGTGTAATTGCCATTTATCTTTTGTCTTCCAATATTAAGGATATTAAGGCCTCACAGCAAGTATTATCAATGAACCGTTTGAAATACTATGAGTGTGGTAGAGGGGCAGAAGACAGTTACATGGGAAAGATGACAGAAAGAGAGTTAGTGTTCTTTCAAAGAAACTTAATGTTATACTGATTCCTGAAATGCAAAGAAGGGAACTCCCCCATGAGATGCCTTTCCTAGCCATGCCAGCAGTCTTGAAGGGCTCTGCAGTCTCCTCTTGGGCTTTGTAATGGTCTGCAGCCCTCTTCTGACAGGTCCCACTGTATGATAGGTTATCACAAAGACAATCTGCTCCCCTCTCCTTTTTCCTTTGGAAACAAGGAGCGGAGCAACCATTAACAAATACTTGCAAATGTATTTGTCTTGGAAGGCACCAGGCATAACATCTGGTGCTATGTAACAGTCACATTGTTCATAATCCTTGTAGCAGAGAGTAACTGCCATGACAGGTGGGTTGAACTGCGGAACAGAGGTGTGAACAGGTCAAACAGTGTCTGGGACAGATAAGGAGAGTACAGCCTAGGATCGATGACTTTCCACCATTCTTTCACTCTACTTCAGTCTCAAATACACCAGACCTTAGCTGTCTTTACATTTTCATGATCTTTTTAGCAGTGCTCTGAACCCAACTCAGTGGGGCATTCACATAGGAGAGACCAAGATGAGCACAGCAATAACCAGGCCAGCTCCTGGGAATGGAGATCCATGGAGAGCATCCCAGTAGTCTTGGGACCCCTGCTTCTGCCTGTGAGCCAACAGCATCTTCCTGTTTGCACAACAGGGTTATAGCAGAGATACAGTGAATATTACAACACACATATAAATTTTATCTGGCCCTACTTTAAACAAGCAGTGTAATGCAACATCAGATTTCCAATAGTCTTTTGCAACTTCTAACTAAAGACCAGTTGATTAAGAGATCTAAAATATTATACATACAACATAATTACATACACAAAATGCTTTCTTTTTTCCCTTAAATTTAAAGCAAATCTATCAACACCAAAACCTCTTTCTATCACCCACATGTCTTACCAAGGATAATTTTGTTTGTAGAGAAACACAAGAGAAAGATGGCCATAACTCAGGTGATTGTACAGACTTTGTGTTGTCATGGAATTTTGTAGGTCCTCTGCCACTATCAGCAGATCTTCACTGCATCCAGGTTCAACAAACCTGGTTTCTGTTGCTTTCTAATACTGCTGTGAGGGAAAATTCATCCCTTGATGGGAACTTCACCTCTGCTAAACAAATGTTTCTCGAACTATGGGCTGCTAAAGGACATAACAATATACAGTGTTTGAAAAAAAAGTTTGTCAGAAGTATCTCAATTTTGACAGTTGGTGACTGAGAAGTTCCTACAAGTATCTAGGGTAGCTACTGAGCTACTAAGTACCTTGGCTTGCTGGCAGCAAGTCCAGTCTCCCTGAAAAAGTGAAGGTGAACAGGTGTCCTTTAATAAAGTGTTTATCAAACTTTCTGAATCTGTGACTTCCTTTTTGATTCACCTCTTCATGAAGGACATAATGACATTGCATATAGTAGATTGCAAAGAAGGAAGAGCACTCACTGCCTGCTAACAGGAACAGGAACTGCATCACAGGTCCTGCCCTATGAGATTAAAAAAAAAGACACATAAAACTTTTCCTATCAGACTTCATCGATTAACAGCACATCATTTAGTGACTGCCTTTTTGCCATATGTTCAGCATCATTCTACAATCAAAAAGCAGGGCACGATCCTTATAGTCCAAAAGCATTAGTCTCTCTGAATGAGATGAATGGGAAGGTACTACACACCACTCTTTTCAGTTGGAAGAAGTTCCGGGCATGCCTAAAAATCCTGTGGACTCCGATTATCTCAAGATGTATCATGACCTTGGTATTTGTCATTTATTTTAGCTTGCATGTAGGCAGCTGATGAACTTGCTCTATTTCCCTCTGCCTTTTCAAAGGGCTTCATCTATGAAAACAACTTATTGCCAAACAGCCCTTCTGTTTTCTTGTTCTTAGATCAGCTTTAGTACACGCCCAAGGTCCTTTCCCAACCATAGCTTGGAGAAGAGGTGTGTCATTTCTCCCACAGCAAATCTTAAATAAGATATTTTACTTCATATTCTACATATTCATACATGTATTCTACACAGAAAAATATTTCTACATTCTGTTTGATGTTTCAGGGCACCTAGGCAAATGGCATGCATTCAACTCAGTTAATATTTAACTTCTTGCAAAAGATAAAAGACCCCTTACTTCTCCCACCCTCTTAACAAGCTAGTGTAATAAATAACACCTCTAGTCAAAAAAAAGTTTGGCTAGAAATTTTTGCTTTGTAGCATAATGAAGGTCAGAAACCATCCACTAACAGGGGATGACCAGAACATCCATTTTTACCCTCAGGAGGACCATCCAAAAACATACTATGTTTAGTCCTCAAGAGTGCATTCACGGATGGTAAGCCAAGCTGTGTCCAACTAATATTGGACATACAACACACCCATCCCTTTCCTGGACACCAAGTCAAGTCATTCCCAAATATCAAAACACACTCGTTAGCACTTTGCAAGTGAGTGGCTATCCAATAGTGCAATTATGAGCATGGATTAAACAAAATCCTATAGACTTCCATAAAAAGAAAATGCAGTATTTTGGTTTCAGAAATATTACAGGTGTGATTTTGACCTTTTCCCATTAAAAAAAAAATAAAGTGCCTTATAAAAATTACACCAATGATCCTAGAGACTTTATTAAAAATGAAGCCCTGTCAGTCTTTTCCATGGACATTTCTTACTGTCCTATATGATTTTGCAGCACCTCAATATTAATGGTTTAACATTTCATAAAAAGGTTTATATTATTTGTCTAAATACTGTAGAACTTTTGGTCACAGTTAATAGCTAAATATTCTTCTCCAGATGCCCAAATATAGTTAAAAATAACCAAAAATTAGGCAAGGAGACAGCACAAGAAAAATTTGGCCTGATATTTATCCACAGATTGTGAATTGATTACAGACCTATCTGTAAACAGTGGCTATTGGCCCAAGTACTTATTCCCGATCAAAGCAGTGTGAAGTGAACACTTCATATAGGCTAAGGTCAGATAGTTCTGCTCAGGTTTTGTGTCTCTCGCATTAATAATATTGAAGATGGTCTTACTGTGATTTGTAAAGAGACCCAACGAGCTGCCAGAGTAGAAAGTCAAACAAAAGAGAAGGTTTGGGCAGATTAATTCAAACTTCACTCCGTTACACTCCTCAAATAAACTAAACATGGGAAGAACACTGTTAATTGACACAACCTAGCTATGATTTTTCCCCCTTTTGAACCTTCCGAGCTTATATACCATGCAATTGAAGAATATGATCCCTACTTCACTATCTGTGAATGACTGGTAAACTCTGAAATTTCAGAAAATGCATACAGGAAAAATTTAGAATTTTAATTACATTTGAAAAATAAGGGACATGTGGAACCCTCACAAATGACAAACGAATCTGTCAGCATCCACTTGTTTTTTACCTGTTCTTAGTTTAAGGCAGCCATTCATACTTTCTAGCTTCATGTTACTTTCCATCTCATATGGGTAAGGAATAAATACACGAGCAGCTAAGTGACATATCACCTACTTTATATGGAGTCTGTCCTATACAACATTATTTTTTCTTTAGGGAAAAAAAAATAGCTCTCTATTCCTAAAGTTTCAGTTTCAATTAAGCAAGAAGATAGAGTAATCACAAAGTCCAAGCCATAAATACAGAACATGGTACACAAAAATATTTGGATAAATACAGCCTAATTGAAACCAACCGTGCTGTGCACTAGAATGTAGCCAAATAATTTTTACAAAAACAGGCCTGACCCACTATTTCTGGAGGCCTTGGATACCACAGACCTGGAACAGCCCCCATGCCAGAGCTGGGCAGCTCTCAGGATAGGCAGGCCTATGTTCCAGCTGGGAAGCTTAGGCTGGAACTCCACCTTTCCACATCTCAACTCTGGACTCCATTTCAGCATGGAGTTAGAGTGCAGTACAACTAGTCACTGCTATCACATGATCCCAATGATCACTGACAAGCTTTTGGCTGGATTTATAGAGATCAGACAGTCTGTATAATTTTACATCTTCTCATCTATGATTCTATATGAATTGAAATTTTATATCTTCAGTTCAGCAATTTACAAAGAAGTTTGGTGTTAACCCACTTAAATCCAGGTATCCTTGTATTCTGACTGCTTTCCTTTTTGTTCCAATTAGATGCCCTTGTGCACATAGTACCATCTCATCTTAAATCCCTATGTCATGAAATACAGATTTGCTGCATTATTATAGCAGAACGGTGGTAAAGATGATTTAAATGATTGCTTTAAATCTCAAAAGCATAAGGCCTTATTGTTTAAATAGCACTCTATATGGTAAGTATAATGACCATTAAAACTAAGAGTTAATAACTAAAATCACAACTTGAAACCTCTGGTAAATATTGAGCCCAATTAATTGGACTTTTTTCAGTGAAATAAATTTAATGAATGGTATCTTTTAGGTTAAAAAATGCATACTAGTAACAGTATGTTATTATTACCCCAAGAATTTGTCTTACCAAACAGAGGATTTGATGTGAGTTGGGAAATTACAGAATCATAGAATCACAAAATGGTTTGAGTTGGAAGGGACCTTGAAGATCATCTAATTCCAAACCCCCTGCCCATGGCAAATGAAATTATAATAATTTTAGTTCTATTTTTGCCCTTTACCAAATTAACTGGGGAGAAAAAGGGAAAGGGAAAACTTAAAGTTAATTAAAGCTATATTAATTAATTCTCACCCTGATAGGATGGATTTTTAGAGACCAGAGACAAAGCAATTTGGTCTTCCTGTTTGAAATATGTTAACAATGAAAACTGTGGTAAAAATACTAGTATTAGTAAATAGAACAGAAATCTGGATAACTTTAACAGAGGAAAAGTATTACAATTTGAACCTCTAATATAGATATTCCTCTGGTTATAAGATTACAGCCACAAATGAGGATACTGCCTTGCCTAATCTTATACTATTATCAGCTGGAGTTTTGAATGCAGATTTTGTCTTATATTTATGGTGTTCTACAGAAAAAAAATTAATATTAAATTATATGATCAGAGTTTATTGTAATAATAATTTACAGCTGAATCTTCATTACTGGGAATTTTTAACTTAACAGATTACATTGAATACTCTTCCACACCTGCCTTATTGTAATGTGAAATACAGAAGTATTTGAAAACTTTTGGGGGGGCTTAAACTAGTAATATTTTGACCCTTTCAGCAACTTTGGCATAATTTCTAGAGAGCAAAAAGACTGCATAATTTATGTGACAGGAGAACAAAACATTTTAAAAAGTAATAGAGGTATACATTTGTGAATTTATTCTGGAGAATTTACTACTAATTTCTAAAACAGTTCATTAAAAAATAAAGAAAGAAGCATATTGCTAACATATCAATTCTGTTTTCCATATTTGGCTTACACTATAACTTACAGAACTCTTTTTTAAAATTAATTAAATATTTAATAACATAATCATATTTGAGCTTATTAATACATATTTTAAAAGCTCATGATTTCATTGAAGCACATACAATTAGCAAATTCAAATTTAATGTAGTATCTTTGTGGAAATTGTAGTCAAAGAAGTTGGACTTTGTTCCTGACATTTATGGTTATGTGCTGCTGCTACATTGAGCCAACTCTGAGATTGCTCCCACTTCATATCATATGGTACGTACCTTCCATTTAGTTGGTAAAGTCTACCTTATTGTACTGATTATAGCACTAACATAGCCATAAACAGATGCTCATTGATTTAGAAGCTATATGGAAATAATTCTTTTCCTTTGAAAAAATCATTTTTGTGGTGTTCATGTCTCCATTGATCAGATATATGCAATTATTCTTTTCCAAGGTAAATATTTAGGTTTACTTAGTTACATGAAAACATACATTTTTAATATTGTTTCAATTAAATTTAAGGACTTGTCCAGACCTTTGAAAAGTTAAGTTCTGTGGTAGAACCCTCATGATGAATTTTAATGGCATTCTTTGAATTTTAATACATTGCCAAAGCAAAAAAGCTGTTTTTACCTCCTAAAAATAATTGCAGCAGACATTTAAAATATTGTTATTCAAATGGGCTGGGGGGTGTTAGTTTGGTTTTGTTCTTTTAAACTCCTTTCCTTCCAGGACTCTAAAACTTCATAAAGATACTTGTGCAAAATTGCTGCATATCTCCTTCTGTCAGTATTTGCTCTTGATATCAAAACACAATCAATATTTATTCTTTATTATAAATTTCAAAAAACAACAGGGACATTGTGTTTATTATTCTCAAAGCCATAAATGAAAAAAACTCCAATATTAAGTAGAAACAGAAGAGAGAGCTTCCAGATACATGATCAATATGGGACTGTTAATATGGGACAAGTGCTATTATTTGGATAAAACTTCATGTAGGACATTTATCTAGCTCATTGGTCTATTAAGTAAGTCTCAGTTAAACTTACAAACAAGTATGATGTAGCCCTGTCTGCTCACTTTAATGAAATAAGAACTATCTATAAATAAAAATCTTTTATACTAAGAAGATTTATAAATAACCTGTACATAATAGGCAAAAATATATCAAACCTCATTTAAAGGTTTAAAAACATTTTTCAGGTTTTTAAGGAAAATTTGAAACAGATTCTTTTGATCTCAATTTGTTTTCACTGATAACTACTTAAAAGGCTTAAGAAAGAACAAACCCCCCACTAAGATTCAACAATGCAAATTAATGTTCCTAATAATTGTAACTATATCTACATCCACATGTTCTGTTAATTATTATGTACAGTATTCAATTTGAAAAAAAGGCTGTACTCTAGCTGCAGTCAGTTATAAGATAATATTGTAACTTTCAAAAAGCTTCTCACATAAATTAACTTCAAAAAAACTGTTCAAATAAATTCCTATTAGTAATTTCAAAGTAAAAAATCTGCTTCAAGAGAAGCATTTGTGAATTATGATCGAATTTACTTTTTTTTCCTGCTTCTCTGTAGAACAATCAATAGCAATTTTTGAAAAAAGAGGAAAAGCATAACTTTTTAATAGAAATATATTCAGTAAGGATGAGTAACAATTCTAACAATTTTGCCTTTAAGTCATATGAGTTAATATGAAATATAGGAATTCATAGGATAGTAATGAACCCCAAACTGACTTATGCTTACTGTTTGCCTCATCAAAGTATTTTCCCTTAGTACAAACTGTTAAGTTTTAATCCTACCAATTACCCCTCTTCGAAGGTTGCCTCTGCATACTATTTAAACAGTGTATTAACTAAACTACGAATTTAAACTCACAAATACAATTTTTTTTTAATGTCTGAAAGACCAAATTTGTATATTTTATTAAAATAAGTTCTTTCTTGATGCAAAGATATCTCTGCCTTATTTTCTACTGTTAACATTAAAATGTCAATTGTTAGGTAACTAAATTTTAGATTCAGCAGCTAGATTTAATTGTTCTAATTGCCAAACATATTTCTGCCTTTATTTTGCAAGGGCAGGGTTTTAGTTCTTTTGCATTCTGTATATGTTAATGGAGAATCTAAAACATCTAAGTCATATAAACAGCTTAAAAACGGTAGATAAATAAGACTGAATTCTTTTTATCAAATTATCAACTGATAGGCTAATAATAGCTACCACTCAAAAGCTTTTTTTTAAACAATATTTGCTAGTCCTGTTTGCTTAGATTTTAATCTAAAATTTTTGTTACTTTGATTTTAAAGAAACAATGAAGTTTTATTGTTTAGCAGAATACCAAAGAGTTAATAGATTCTATTTAAAAAGCTGACATGAAATTTAGCTCCCTTTGAAGGCAAAGGGAATTTTACCACTCATTTCAGGAGAGCAGGACCAGTCCACAGGAATTTAAAATCCAATTGTCTCCTAACTTTTACTATATGAATTTGGTAGCAATTAAGTATACTTATTCTTTGACATTTTTTATAATTTTTTGTTAGTATTAGGAAATAAATTCAGCAAAAGGAAAAAAAATATTTTGTTGATATTTTGTATACAATACAAAAGTATTAAGTATACAATATTCCCACTTCAGCTTTTTCTTCTGTACATTAATGTACAAAATATTTCTCTAAATAGATTTTACAAATACTTGTATTTATATCTCTATTAGATAACTGAGCTTATTTTGTTCTATATTTAGCTACATGCTACGTAGTACTTTGGCTATTATGAGTCTAACTTCCCAGAACATAAGAAAGTATCTTCCCTGAAAATTATTTCTCAACTGGATGCTGTTTAGTATAAATATTCACTTTAAAAAAAAGCTGCCCACTGAAATTATCTGGCTGGTGCCTCCAGTATTAAAGTGTTTTCCCTAACTTTTAATCTGTTCTAATTTTTAATTTCCTTGAAGTCTGAATTCTAGACAATTAAGAGGATCTGTCTCTGTATGTCAATATTTCACAATACATAATATATACACAAATAAAGGCTCTATAAAGCTAAAACCCTCTTTTTTCCCCATGAAAAAAAGTAATTTCAGGCAGTACCTTTAAAGGCAGTAAGTATTTTTCCTAAATTAACTATGGAGGTCAAAAGACCTGTATGAATTTTTTCTTAATATGAAAATATGGTTTAATGATTTTGTGAAAATAATGTTTGTGGTAGACAGCATGTTATCAAAGCAGCTTTGAAAGCTTGTATAGTTACCTTTTCTGAATGTTCTGGCTACTTCTGCCTCTTCCCTCATCTGGAAGAAAAAGCTGGTTTCCAAGTTAAACTTGCAAATTATTGTTACAAATCAAATCACCAATTTCTTTACTTGAAAAAATCTAGTACTTTTGCAAAATTTTGCTTATTTAGTTAAAGATTTAAGCTGCTTGTCCTGGAGATTTTAATTTTTGTAGAACTGATTAAAACAGATCCCAAACATCCAAGAAAAGAAATTCAGACAAAACTACAGCTAAAGGCTTTTGTATTAATTGTTTTTTAATTCATTTGGAATACTTATGTTGTTTGATCTATACTGCATTTGGAAACATGCAGTTAGAAGTTTTAACTTTTGCTTTTGATTTAATGCTTTCAAAACTTAGCTCTAAAAGCCAGATACTATGAAAGGAAGCATTACAGCATTATCAACTGGAGATTTTTTTGTGTCCGTATTATGTTAACCTGCACTCCTAGGAATAAATCTGATCCAAGAAATGTAACTGTTGAGTTCCTTGATATTATTTTCATGAATATGAATGAATATCCACTAGAGGTTGTAGGATTTACCCTCCAAATAGCCAGCAGAGATTCCTTACTTTTTTCATAAAGAACAGAAAGCATCTTTAGTTCTGATGTTAATCAAAGCTATTTTAACAGGAAAAAACGATTTCGGAAATAATTGTTTAGATTTAGCCCCAGGATTTATAAGTTCCTTCAGTATTCAGTGCAATTTAGTCTCATGTAAAATTGACTCTGGACTCAAGGCAAGTATGATGCAGAGACACAGCAGGACACTCACGAGCCCCCAGGCCAGTGTGGTCCCAGGCACAGAGGTCCTGTGCACGCTCAGGACCCAGGGCACTAGTAGAAGCTGGGATGAAAGTTGGCTTCCAATCCACAAACCTGCAGGTGTCAAACAGAGAGGGCAGTGGAAAGGCACGGGAGGTTGGTCAGGCTCAGGGCTTCTGATGCATGCTCTTGCTGGTACACTGTTGGGAAAATCAGTAGTTCTGTCTGTTTTACCTGTGACCTTTATGCCTCTGGTCTATACGCTGTTAAGTCATAGGCTTCCCCTCTCTCTCCAAACAGAAGCAAGCTGGCACGAAATTTTCCCAGCAAATACAGAAAGTGTGAACTGGGAGGAGAGAGGTAGAATTTGTGAAAACTCCATTACTTTGTCCAAAAACAGGAGTTAAATCAGGATGGTCCGGTAAAGAGTAACCAAACCAACCAGAAAAGCTTTCCACTTCAAGTTCTTTGAGTTGCTGGAGTCGAAGCAAGTCTTTGAGAAGCTGCTGGGCAGGGAAGGGTTAACATTTTTTTTGTAGTGGAGTGACACTGATGGCTCCATTTGAGGTGACAAAGATAGTTATGGGCCTGATCCAAGGAAATCGTGAGCACTTTCAGCAGAACAAGAGCTTGAAACTACACAAGGCATCAAGACTACACCTTGTGTCATTTTGTAAAGCTGTTGCCAAAAATAAAGCTTTGATAACATTTCCATTCAGAATTACCCTTTTCTGAGCCCCAAACTGTCTCACTAAATTAAAACAGAACATCTAAAATTTAAGAATAGGTGCGTAACAAACTTTTATTTAAACGAGATGTGAAACTATTTAAAATGTAATTTTAAAGTTGTCCGATTTTTAACTTCTAAAAGGGATTTAGAAATGCATTACTGGTAAATAGGAATTAATGCTATTCAGGTGACTTTGAATATTTCTGTAATTGCAAATAAAGCACGTTGAAGTTCAGAGCCCATTAACCATTAATATAGACAACGATTTAAACTAGAAAAAGTGTTTTTATACATGTAAGGCAACTATTACAAGGTATGAAAAGAGTTAGTCTGCTTTAAAAAAGTACCTGCTCCACAGGTATTTGGAGCCATGGTGTTGCTGATTTTACCCTTTGTTAGCCCTTTCACAGCTGATCATGATACTTTAGTGCTTCCCTAGAAAAACTACCCTCCCTTTTACAAGTCCCCACTTCCAAAGGGTTAACCAAAACCCTTAATCCCAGATTTTATTTTTTGAAAGGTCTATTACTTAACTGGAATCTAATGGTCACAGTTAGGTCTGCTGCCAGGGGCAGGACTCTTGTGTGTTGCTCTCCCACTGACTGCACAGTCTCAGGTATGTCATCTTTGCTGTGCTCTTGCATCCTCAGCTACAAAAAGCCTGTAACGAAAGTGACCAGCTCGAGGGACCAGATGGGTAAGCAAAGAGTAAGAACTACTTTCTGAGAAGTTAAAACATTCTGCATTAAGCAGCAAATAAAGTTTTTATTACATTTTTGCCACTAAAGTCAACGGCCATTATCTGGTTTACAAAACCACAACTGAACCCTCAACGCAAGCATGACTAGTGCAACATCTTCATGGGGTGTGATCACAAAAGCCGCCTGGGGTATGGCCTGCTGAAATCCACGGAGGTCAGCAACTGTTCTGCGATTAGCTTTCAGTGCTGTTAACTCTTTACAGCAGGTTTATGGCCCATCTTCCAGAGAAGTGACTGCAAAAAACTTCCCATTCCTAGCACGTGCATTCAGTTCCCTACATATAAATGCACCCTGTGGAACTGGAGGTAGACGGTACATGGCACAGACCTGTGACAGAAAACTTGCAAATGCTTTAAGAGCAAAGACCTCCACATTTTGCTGACAAACTAAAGCCAAATTTACTGGTGGGAACACCTACAGCTGTAATGATTTTAGCAATTTCTCTCGTATGCCAGTAGAGATTCAGGTCCACTATGCACTTTAATCACTGAAATGCTGCCAAACTACCTGTACGAAATACAGAGAGTGGGACTTCAGTCTGCCTGGTAAAGCATCATGCATGACCTCTTACGACTGGAGCACAGAGATCTTGAGTAAACGTTATGGGAGGCAGTAAGATGTACCTTGATTTTCAGATTTTGGGGGTTGAAATATGGGTAATAACCTGTTTAAAAAGTTACCACCTAACTCTGCGAAATCACTCTTTGTCCCAAGGGCCAACATGTCACTGCACAGAGCCCCAGCTCAAACAAGCAGGATGCCATCTGTCTGTCTAAACTTCTCAGAAGAATCAGTCTTTTACTGGTTACAATGAACTACAGATGTATGCAAATTATTGTACAGTCATTTTTTTTTACATTACTGCACTTAGACATCTTTTTCTTAAACTTTCCTCTAATAGTTTTCTTCATACACACTCTTTCCTTCAAAAAAAGCAAAAACCATTTTGCATGTACAATATACTCTCTCAAATTTTTTTATATTAGGAAAGAGAAGATTTTACTAACAGAAATTTTTCATATTAATTACTCTTTAGTGAGCATCTTGATATTAGTGTTTAAGGAAATGCTTAGCTGTCAAATTACATGTAATTTAGGTATTTCTTTACAAAAGCTGTAATCACAAAACCTGCACTTTTCCCCTTTCTAGCAGAACTCTGCCAGAGACAGCCCTACTGAAGCCACCCAAAACTCTTGACAGCTTCGCCAGCTGGAGACTACGGCCCTTTACATATGTTGTTAAGGGTGTGGGGAGGAAGCATGACAATGCCTTGTCGTTAAAGTTATACAGAGAGGACTTGCTTACCTTTACGTCAGGTAATGAGGAACTGTCTCCCCATCCAGTACCTGCTTTTCTCTCTCATGATAAAACAGTACCCATCTTTTAAAATGGATCTGACAGGTATTTCTGTATTGCTTCTGTCAAAAGTAATGCTAAGGCAAATATTTTAGTTAAGGTACATGTTTTAAATAGGTTCCTTACCTTTGTTACCAATAGCACACACTGAACTGCTAAAGACAGCAATTTTTACAAGTTCAGTTGCATCTCACAGCCTGGAGTATCTGAGTGTTGGCGTACTCTGGTCATGTTGAACGGCAAAGCTGGACTGGCCACCTTACGCCTCTCCCTCCTTGAGTTGCCTCTACACAGCCCAGGGCAGGTCCAAGTTGCTGACATGGCCTTCTGATACTATTTTTTACAAATCATCAAAACAGTCCTAACAAATCTTCATTACAAATGTAAGAAACAATCAGTTTTAATTGAGATAGTCAGATCTGGTTTTAACATTTTTTTTGTTGTTTATCATGAACTGTTTCATCCTGTTTGTTCTTAAGCAAATGTCCCTCCCAATATTAAAAAGAGCAAACTAGGATTACAATGAGATGTGGCCCTATGGATTTTAATGCACATGTTGGAAACACTGCAAACCAGGTCTGTAAGTTCAAAAAGAAAAAATGGTCGTCTTTAACAGGTACTCTGTCAAATGAGCTAAACACCAAAATACTGTTCGGTCTGAAAGAAAACTGTGTTTCCTACCGCAGTTAGGAGATACATGTTAAGGCTGTGTTATTCTAAATGGTATAAAAGGGTTTCAATGGGGAAGACATTCCTTCCTCCTGTCTGTCAGTTTAAGTCTTGAATGATTCCAGTGAAGTGACTGAGGTTACTTAGACTTTATATTTCTGTAACTGAAGGTCACTTACCAATACATCTCCTGGATAGTTTAATTGACAGACATGCCTTCTACTATTTGGTTCAAAGTTTCTGTACGTCTGCTGCAGCCAAAAATACATTAATTGGGAACAAAACACCTCCAAATTGGTCAAAGTCCTTCTGTACCAGAAAGCAATGAACAGCTATTACAATTATTCACTATGTCCTTCCACAGTGTATTGATAATTATCTCCTTTGCAGCTCCCCAGGTAGACACAAGGGAACTTACAGTGGATGGGATCTCCTATGTTGATGAGTAGTAGCCTTCCTATTATGGACAACCTTGCTATATAATCCCTTTCACTATTTAATCAAAATCCGTAACTAATTTGCTTGCTCATTTCCACTGGTCCTGTAAGAAAACTTTCTCAGAACTATACACCTGTCTTGGCTAAAGTTCTTCCCTCATTTTGAGCTTATATATTAGTGTCACAAATTGGAAGTACAAATTAGGGCAAATCAGTAAAATTTCCAAAATAAAGCTGTACCCATCTGTCTCAGGACATTATTAATGGGCAACTAAGTAAAATTATGTCGTCAGGAATGACTGCAGAAATGCTCCTTGCTCCAGCATATATTTCCTACTTTGATGTTTTCCAAGCCACACTGACGTCATCTACCTGGAGTTCTGCCTAGACTGACGCATGCAGTTTCTACTGTCGTCAGGGAGAATTCCCATAGTGTACCAGGGCCTCTACACAGTCCTTTAGTTTTAATACTGACAGTACGGCACAGTCAGTGTACCACTGGAAGTATGAGTATGCTTCTCATTGCCTGGTATGTGTTGTAACTCTCTTCCTAGTCTAGAGCTGTGATGTTTGGTGATGGGATTCAAGGATGGGAAAACACTCCCAACTACAGTCTATACTGTAGCTGACATGTTGATACCATTGCAGAGTTAATCTCAGAAGAGCGGAAGGAAATCTGGTATAAAACAAACTGGACAAATGAATTAGGGTGCTCCAAAATGATGGGTAGCATGGGAACTTTCTCCAAGTAATAGCTATCTATCACATAGCCAGTAGTGCTCTGTTCTTATAAAATTCCTTAGATATAGCTAGTCCTCACTGTGGAAATTCAAAGGTATTCGTATGAACACCATGATAAAAAATGGGAAGAAAAAAGACCTGCTGTGGCCTTGCACTGTATTGTTTTCTGCACACGGAAAAGTAGTATGGCTCTTCAAAGTGTTGGTAGGAAATGTAAAAGCCTTGATCCATTTCAATCAATTAAATAAATTTATCTATCTCTTGCTATACCCACCAGAATATACAAACCTGTCTGACATACATCAGTGACATCAGTGACTAGGAACAAGTCATACCATTCAGAAATAAGATATTTAATGGCCACTAATCCTATCATAATAATTACAAATTAATGTAATGATGAGCCAGGGTAAACAAAATATATGAACAAAAATGGCAAGGAAAAAATGCAATTAGAGTCTTGGGCTTGATCCAGCTCCCTTTTGCTTCAGTGGGATTTCTGATAGACTATTACCCCTATGTAATTAGAGATTTAGGCTTAATCCAGTTCCTGTTTCCTTCAGGGTAATTGGGATGGGTCCCTATGCCCTAATTTTCTGCTGTCTTGCCCCTTGTACACTTAGCTCTGTACAAGCAAAGTGGACCTGTTTCATCATGCTGGTACACTGTATCATATTAGAGAATCATGTTTCAAGACACAGACAAGAAAAGTAAGTGCAAAACAGAGCATCCACACCTGTTTTGCACTCAGTTTGCATGGGCCTAAATTATTAAATGAAGCAATGAAAAATCAAGTCTTTACTTTTATCCAAGGTGCTGAAGACTGGAACAACTTTGTTACCATTTAAAAAAAAAAAAATCCTGGTTCTTAAGCAAACTGTATGAAATGCTCCCATTCAGCTAGATTACTTCACTTAACAAATTAAGTAGACAGAGCAACTGAGTCTCTCGCTTTGGGTCACCAGACAGCTCAAAAAGGCTGTAAAATATTTACTAGGGATGCAATTTCCAAGCTTGCCATTAGAAATCTAAAGATTTGTATTTGTAAGCATGAGGAAAAATCAAACAAAAAACCCTATAAAAACTAGTCTTGGCCATAATCTGCATTCCCCTAAAAAACAAAGGCCAGCTCTCTCATTTTGTGCGAGAATATGGACATTATTAACTTGATAAATTAAAATGTCTTTAATGTTAACCATCATTACTGACCCTGATGTTGTCATAAGCACTCAGTGGTCAGCATTCTACACACTGCCAATATGGTAAATACCTGCAAACTAGTAAAAGCAAATTTCCCTTGTGCACACTCTTCTGCACAGAGATATTCTGACTCTCCAGATCACTCCAAAACAGGTTAACCATGTCTTCATAAATGCATGCATACATATATTATAGACAAGCACGGGTCCTGACTAGTATATGTAGAATGAACTCATGTATGCTCATCCTCTTGCTCAGCACTGACAGACACAGCTAAACAAGTATACTTACACCTTATCGTGGCTTGGAAGAACTTTTAAAATGAACTGGATATATGTCCAGATAGACACACAGAAAAATAAATAAAAAACACTTAATCAAATATGTGAAATGAACACATATGAACATTAGAAAAGCTAAGCCTACATGTGCAGACACACATGGAGAGAACACCTGCACAGTTACACTCAGACAGCATACACATTATGTAAACATTTGCATCCTGTGTACACCTGCCTGTATTACTGCCTGTCTGCCCGTATCAGCCTCAAAACTTATTTGAGCTTGAACCATCTTTTTTTTCCTTCTTTTTTTTTCTTCTTTTTTTTCCTTCTTTTTTTTTATTTTTCCCCATAGAGAGACTATGTACACATAATGTTTCAAAGATACTGATTCTAATAAATGCAGGCACACTTTAGTGTGTACATACCAGCATATACACGCATTCCAGAGAAAAGTCCCTATTTTTCCAGAAAAAAACCCCTATTTTTTCCCCATCAAGTTCTTTCTCTTTATGAGCTGCTTGTGTCGTTCAGCAGTAAGTGGGAGGGGAGAAGGAAAAATATCAGCTATTAAATAATAACTACTTGGATTACATTTATAAAGATCATTTACCCCCAATTTACTTCTTCAAGTTTTATTTCAAAGTATGGCTTTCCACCTGCAGCCTTGTCATGAAAGATCTGACTTGGAAATCAAAGCATGGAAGAGCAGAAATAATGAATCCCTTGGCTAGTACACATAAATTTCAGCTAAAGGAACTGTGCTGATGCCTTTCCTGTTGTTACTGATACAGTGCCATACATGCATAAATTTCAATACGGGTAAAAACATTAAAAAAGCCCTCAGTTGCTGAGAAGCTAATATTCTAAATTAGACTAACCCAAAACATACCTTAAGGGTCATAAGGAAAAAGGAGAAATAGAGTGGGGATGCTTGAGCAGTGCAGGGGTTTTCTGCAGAAGACAGCCAGTAGTTGCTGTTTGGTTCCACATAGTGCTTGCCATTTTATTTTATCATTCTTTTCAGCCCATTATCATGGACATTTCGTTAGCAGATCTCCTCTGAAAGGATTTGCAGAAGAAATCTGTGCTGAGGAATCTGCAGAAAAAGATGGTACCTGAATAGCAATATTAACTGAGAGCTGGTGTAATAATTTTGAGAATAGAGGCATCCTAGGAGTCAGAGCAGAGATGAGGAGAAACACCTTAGAGGAGCTAAGTTAAATTCTTTAGAAAGCAAGAATTATAGTGAAGACTGAGGTTAATGATTCCCCTTCTCTTCATGCTGGTACAGAGGTCAGGGCAGTAGTCAATGTATTTTTCTCCCCAAGACACTGGAGTGTTTATTGAAGGTTTCCCATCAAAAGACTGTAATAGAAGAGTCTGGTACCACTGGAGAGGTATGAACATTGCTGTCCTTCTTGTAAGTACCAGCTAACACAAAAACTATCACGGATGTTATGGGACAACCACAGTTAGTCTCACTGTGGTAGGATTGTGCAGTCCCACAACAACTGGGTGCCTGTGCCCCAAAGGCAAACTGAAAGATAAGCCCATTCGGAGAAAGAGCTTGACAGGTGTAGTTACGGCACTCAATATTTACAGCAAGTATTAACTCATGGCTCACCACACATTATTGGCAAAGCTGTATCGTGTAACTGATGGCTTCTCACTTACTAAATGAGGAAAAAAGTTTTAGGTTGTTGTTGGAGCTTTTTTTTTTTTTAATTTAAATGGGATTATTCCTCAATTAATCTTGGTAAAGTGTTTGGGGATCTCCAAGTTGGGAGCTCTATATAAGTAACAAGAACCAGGCAGCAGGTGCTATAGTATTTAAAAAGATAAATGCACATACACATTAATTTTGTTGTCTAGCTCACAGTTTATACTAGTAAGTCTGTGTATGAGCTGGTACTTTGACCTGTAAATCAGTATTATTAGTCAATATAGATGTATACTGTTCTCTCAGATGTATGAGTCGAGTTTCTTCTAATTCCCTTTATCATTGGTTATGAAAACCTGGTGCTTAAAGGAAATTACTTGTGAAAACAGAGAAGTTTTAGAGATGCCAATGATAAATCGACATTTTAATAGTATGTATATTAAAAATACATATGTATTAAAAATACATGCGTGTGTAAATAAAAAGAAAAACTTAATGGATCATACTGACTATCAATGAAGAATGTTGATGGTGGTTTTTTATTTTTAATATATCTTTTAAATATTAGCCTTTTCCAGCAGCATGCACTGGTGAGATGTATGTCAGATATGCCCTTGGCCAGAATTATCCTCACACACATTGTGCAGTTCACACACATTATGCAGTGTGCTATAAGCTGATTATTTTCTTGGCTGGAGCCCACCCTCTAAGCCTGGGCATTTCAGCGTAGAAGGAATTCCTGTACATATGTCATTTGTAAAGCACTGTGAGATCCTCTGTATTGAAAATGCACTGATAGCTGTACACAAAAGGAGAAATGAATAATAGAAGTGTTATATTTTTGTAGCATTCAATTGGCTAAAAAGTCCTAGTCTCAGAGATAACCTTTAGGCTTCTTGAGTTGTAAAGTAATTGCATGCACCTATGCCTGGTAGTACATGGTACGACTCTTCCATAGCACAAGTTTTGCTGTTTGAAATCCCTCATAAAATTTCCAGGTAAAGTTATAAAAAAGATATATAGTGGAATGGACTGTAAAGTGTAATTCTCACAGTGCTTGGATTGGGGAGTCTTTTATGTCATCTGGAGAAAATGGGGAGACATCTGTGCAGGAAGTTGTTCTCGAGAAGGGTTCAACACAATCCTGAGAAATCACTGAAGAAGCAAAGAGTTTTTCAGTCTTGGTCATGGCATTTAAAAAATGGACTCAAGCTAAGCAAGTCAAGGAATCACATTTCTGTTAAAACTGAAATATTTCTAAGGTCCCTAAATTGTAGTTATGTATTTTTGATGCTCCTTGAAGATATATACATGCTCCTAATTTCAGTCCTGTTAATTTAGCAGTTAGGAAATTTGCATCAATATTTTCCTGTCTGAGTAATTTAATTCCCCTTTTTAAAATAAATTCAAATTAGCTACAAAAGAAAACACAAAAAGTCCATTGAACTCAAGCAGTTCAACACCCCCTCCCCCCCAACTAATCAGGCATTGTGCAAAGTTATTCCTAGTTGAGCAAAGAAATCTTGAGAAAAGGGGTCAACCCCTGTTCTCACAAAAACCTATACTGTAATTCCCATTGACTGAAAGGAGAACAGGGCCAGAATGAGATGGACACTTGAAAACAGGGCAAGGTGTACTAATGCACGCCATGTGGGGAGAAGGGCTATGACAAAAGGTGGAGTATTTCAGGCCAGCAGCATCAACGTTACCAGAGTTGCTGGGAATGCTTAATTCACTCTCATCACTGAACACTTTAAAAAAAAAGAAGTTGAATTGAATTGTGACAGGCTTAAAGACACACGACTTCCTCAAAACACAGATTCCNGGAAGAAGGAGGCACAAAAAATCAACCTCCTTTGAAGCTCTAAACCAGGTCGCAGAGGAACAGAGTGGGAGAACTGATTCTGATGGCCAGTGAGAAGGGAATGATACAGTAATGGGCCTTTGTAAATCTTACAGCTGCAGCAGATCACAGATCACGAGTTATAANGCATTCTGTATTGCAATACAGGTCACCAATTTACGACAAACAAGACTCATTTTCTAGTACTTGCTAGTTTTCATTTTTTAATTACTGTGTACTACAAAAGCCCTGATTTTGTTTTGGATAGCAAATCATTCAGAGGAAAGCTGAAATCCAAAAATATAAACAAAAACATTGTATATTTCAGGGAAAAGTTCGATGAGATATCTCTACTCATCTCCAGTTGTTTTATTTCTAAACAAAATCTTAAACTGGAAACAATTTCACTCATTTGCACTTTTAACTATTATTTCCATGGCAAGACAGATGCAACTGAGACAAACAAATTAATTGTGAGGTACCTATTGCAGAACTTGTTTTTTGCCATGTTTCCATTTAACTGGTATTGAATGTGAAGGGTTTCAAACTTTTCCATACTTTTTAAGTGTATAAAATATAAAATCAAAATTTGTTGGCATCACAAGTATATATACTGGAATACTTTGATAGATGGGTAGACAACAAAATCATTTAAATGCTGATGTACCAGCAACTTATAACATAAGGGTACTGTTTTGACTATGCTATGGTAGTCATTGCATACTTGAGAACCAGGAGAAATTTTAGGAAAGTATNTCATAGATCACGAGTTATAAACTGTTCTGGATCTACCTGTGGTCAGCAGAGGAGTTTAAACTCATGCCTGCCAACAGCTGCATTTTCAAATGTGGATTTCAAATGTGGATTCCAAAACTAGGATTCCAAATGCACATCCGTAACAGTCTTCAAAAGTGAATTCTGTTTCAAATTCAAATTGCAATCCATTTGTTTAACATATTCAAGTATAAAAATTTGAAATTTTGCTTAAAAAAACCCCATCTAGCTGGTAATTTCAGTTTGGGACTGAGCCACTCATATAGGTTTGTTGTTTGGTTTTGATTTTTTTTTTTTTTCCAAATTGTTTCACAACTCTGGGATTACATTTCTGCTGTTTGAAGAACTGGTGGGGTCTGTACATCTAGGCAGACCTCTTCCGATAAGAAAGATCAGAAGTTCAGAAGGAATCGTGTGTAAGTGGAATCATCTGTTTTGCATTGTTAGCTGATGAGATATTTCCCACAATGCACTTATTAGATTTAACTTCTTTTTTGTTTTCAAAATGCCAATGAGCAGATATATTTTTCACAAATTATTGACTTC
>WEIV01006063.1:69272-91078 GCA_013390005.1 Calyptomena viridis | reverse complement strand
TTTTAACTAGAAAATTGTAAAAAAAATAGACAATTTTATCAGGAAACTATATTTTAAAAAAACAAAGTTAAGGAATATATGAAGAGCTCCGTGTCTATACATGATGGGATCTGTTACCCAGTCATTACTGAAATGAGGCTGAAATGGTACAAATAACCTTGAATGTAAGATATTGAAAGTATCTATGCCAGCTAAGCTACCAGTCTGAAATCAGTGCCTGCACATATGGGCCGCAAGTTGCGAGCACTATTCACGTATCCTGCATGAAATGAANTTTTTTTTTTTTTCCAAATTGTTTCACAACTCTGGGATTACATTTCTGCTGTTTGGGGAACTGGTGGGGTCTGTACATCTAGGCAGACCTCTTCCGATAAGAAATATCAGAAGTTCAGAAGGAATCGTGTGTAAGTGGAATCATCTGTTTTGCATTGTTAGCTGATGAGATATTTCCCACAATGCACTTATTAGATTTAACTTCTTTTTTGTTTTCAAAATGCCAATGAGCAGATATATTTTTCACAAATTATTGACTTCCGCCCATGAGATTTCTCACAAGCTATTTACTAAAATGACTGCTTTGTGCATTTTAGGAATTCACCACTCACAGATTAGTATTTATAACAGATTGCTGATCACCCAAATCACCTGACATCTTTTTTTTTACCCTTGGTTGGTAAACTTACAACCCATCGAAGGCTTCCCTAAGAGCTGCACACAGACTACCATTTCAGGCATTCACAGGGATACAGAAATGCATCATTGCATGTGACAGTTTTTCTACAGAATATTAGCCTAATGAATATTTGTGGAAAGTGAAGGAACTGCCTCAATTACCATAAAAACAAATAGTTTTATTCAAACGAAAGTTCACTTTTTTTTCAACAGACATCAGTCTTTATGTACTAACCTCGACTGACAGAATACATTTCCAGATCTTACAGATGAATAGAACATTTGTTAAAACTACTCTAAAATTCTTTAGAACATAATAATTCCAGTGCTGTATATGCATGACTCCTTCTATGCACGGAAGCCCCATATACACAACACAGCATAAGAAATAGCCATGAATATGACTTAATACCATTTGAAGTTTATTGGAATTTGGTTCCATCTGCCTCGTGTATGCTCCCCTTCAAGGATTTGTTTGTAAATCCTAAAACATTGCAAACTCAGTGCCATAACTTCTAACTTTTCCATAGGTGTCCCACTGATTTAAGCTTATATTGGCATCCATATTAGTGGAAGATCCCTGGTAAAAATATAGAACAGCTGTTAGAATAGTTTCCAAATAACAAAATCCAGTTTGCTTTGCTAACTCACTGAAATAAAGAAACTAGCTCCCATGAGTTAAGCAAACAGTATTTGGCCCACAGAACGTTTCACTCTACTATGAGTGTAACAGAAAGCCCTGGAATACCTAAGACATTTTATTTACTTATCCAAGACAGCCTAGGAATACATACACCCATTTGAGAATGTGGAAACAACCTTAATAGACTACCATGAATCTACATGGCACTCTATCGTCACTGATTTGCCCCAAGACATATCAGCATCTGATTCAAATATTTTCTTTTAATTCATATTTTTACCCGTAGATTTGTAACATACTATTAACAAGAAATTTAAAGTCTTCTCAGCTAACAAAATTATCACCAGAAGGAAACCTCTGCTCCCTTCTACACCACTGCCAACAAATGGTCTGACCCCACAGAATGCCTGTTAACGTGCCTGGCTGAATTCAACCAGGGCTTACATCACACTACAGAGTGAAGATATGCCTTGAAAGATTATACTGGCACAAAATAATTGTGGTAATCTTCTGCTGAAGAGCCTACAAGGTATCAAAATAATCTGAATGCTCAAATCAAGAAAAATTTGTTGCCTAAGTGCATCCTTTTCAGTAGGATCTGAATTATGGGGGTTCTATGAATCATGGTAGCAAATTATAAGTTATAAAAAATACCTTGGGACTTTACCAAGGGTTTTACAATACATAATGTCCTTTGTAGTGGCATTAGAGTTTCTAGTAACAGTGGCACAGGGACTATGGTGAATATGGCACAGGAATAAAAACAGCAATGCCTTTCTGTCCTTAATGGTCACTCACCCAGTGCACACCCTTGCTGCCCTACTACATTACAAAAGAAGCTGACATTTATTAATTAAATCAAATAATATTTATAGAATCCCTTTCCCTATCCTTAGGGAAATACAAATTCAAACACAATCAAATACGATCACAACAGCAAACTATTAAACAGCTGAAAATAGTAAGCCATTCCAATATTCACCAGAATAAAATCTCAGGTTTGAGAGAGAAGACAAAGGGATTGACAAAGAGAGGTAATTGCAGCCCTTGCAAAAAGGATCAACACTTCTATCTTGTTGCTGTGACAAAGGCACCCACAACTCATCTGTAGGACTGTTGGCTACCCCTCCTCTGAAACATTAAATGGTGCCAGGGACACTACTGTTGGCACATTTCTCCAGTTTCTAGAAGATCTCTGGCATGGCTGAGGCAGGACAAAACAGCACTCTCCCAAATGGCTCTTGGGTGTGGGCTGGAAGCCACCACAAGTCAGAGACTGTTCTCAAAGAGACATTTTGCATATGGCTGTCCTGTCTTGGGAGATCAAGACAGATTAATAGTATGGATGCTGGATGTTTTGTGCCAGTTGACCTTAGTGCCATGCAATGGTCCAGGATGCATATAATTTACCAGCATGGACACAGCCAGTGATGTGAGCCTTCAAGATACATAGCGCCAGCTCTGAGGTATCTGGTAGTGAGCTGCCAGTTTCCTTTTCTTTAAGGATTTTAAAGCTATATGGCCAGGATTTGAGAGACATGCAAGGAGACAGGTGCACACTCTGTGGCGACTTTTAATCTCCTAGATGGCTTTTGAAAATAACTGTATTCTACTTGTTCCTTTCTCTGCCAGTCTGATAGCATCAGCATAGCTCCCAGACTACAAATGTTTCATGGCTTGGCACCAGGAGCAGCCCAAAACACATGTAAGCAACCAGTAAAGACAGTGATATGATTCTAGGGAAGCTGGGGATTCGGTGGTGAAAGAGAGTTTCAGAAAATAGGTTTTTCGTGTCTTTGCTGGTGGCCAGAAGTACTCCAAATTTTACAATTTCCCGTCATTACTCTAGCAGGCTTCCACTTCCCCAATAAGCCCTTGATGCTGAGAAGAGCTTTTGTCCCTAGAAGGCCTGAAAAACCAAGGTGCCTAGAGGCCACTGCTGAGTGACTTTAGGTGCTCTGTTTCTGCAGCACTGACAAACTCTGGGAGAGCAGATGTAGAAATGCAGACAGCACCCCGGTGACCTATGTACCACTGGGATGTACTAATTACTACTTCAAGGGAATCACTAATAAACAATATATACATTTAAGGTATAATTTCCATCACTTCATCATGAAGTGAAAGGGCATCCAGACATGACAAGCAGAAATATTTTCCAAGGCTGAAAATTTTCTGATTTTACCCAAGAGAAGAACCTCCATAAGAGCAAGTACAGGGAAAAGCGTAGAAAATCACAAGCGAGGCATCCCTCCATGGGGACAGGCAGTGATAGCCAAGTAGGGCTAGTTTCTGAATTTCTAGAACAGTATATGGAAAACAAGAAGCTTGATTCATTCTTACATGAAAAACATATTTCCAGATAACTGTGCCCATTTGTAAGCACCTTAATTTAATATTTACATGAGATAGATAAAGAAATATTTACTATGCTTTATCATTAATTAAGCTGGTTTATGCATTCATACTTAGGTGAATTCCTGTTCCTGCTTTGTACTTTGCAATAATATTTGATAGAAGAAGATGGAAGAGAATGCAACAATTCATATTGAAAAGGCAAATAAGTCTTGGTAAGTAACTATGTTGGTCAAAGTATTTTGCTGCTATATTAGGGAGGGACAAAGAAAGAATAGATATACATGAACAGTTACCAAAAGTATGGCTTTCATGTACCCTATGGAGAGAAGTTCTTCAAATTTTGCAGCTCTGTGGCTCTATTTTCACTGACCTCACAGTCCTCTGTTCACAGTCACCCCATCCTTGCAAGAAGTTAAAACTACCCTTCTGTATATGAAAGACAAGCAAGGTAATCAATCTCTCCAGATAAGGGGCCTCTGGTATCCACCTGATCTCCTGCTCAGGGAGGCACCTCTGTATTATAAAGGTTTAGCTATAACATACTATACGTATTTATTCTAAAATAAAGAGGATAGTGGTTGAGTTAGTTCTAACCAAACTAGGGATTTCCTTAATATTTAACCACTGATAACCCCACTCTGGGATTTTATGAAAACAGTGCAGCCCACTGAAATCCATTTTGGAATATCTTTTGTTCCTGTGATGCTGCTACTTTTTCCAAGGTGGCCAAGACTCTTCAATGAGATAAAAAAAATGAGATTATGGGAGAAATTCTCAACAACAAGCAGGGGACCAGGAAGAAAACTGCCAGCCAAAACTGCAAATATGACTACAGAATTGAGTAGAAACTGACTAGGGAAGGAGGTAGGGCCTGACAAAGATGGCAACCTGACAAACTCCATGACAGACATCACCACGTCATGCAATATAGAACCTAGCAGTCAGCAAGGTTTCCATTATGATTTCCATTAGCCAGCATCCAAAATCACATCTAATCTAATGAATAACAAAAGTGTGTGCTAGGAGTTTCTAAGAAGGAACAGGAAAGGAAAAACAATGAGCTCATGCCTTCTGACCTTGCTTGTTTTTAGCCTGGTTTCCTATGGCAACCAGGCTTGTGATCATGCTCTGTGTGTGCATGTGTATGTACTTGTACGTATAAGTCAGCCAGCAAGTGACCATCAGGGTGTTCAATAAGTGTTGAATGCACTGCTAGTTTGCAATCAGACCCGGCACTTAAATACGGGTCTCAATGATAAGTAAGCTCCTGCAAGTTTTGTGAAAGCAAGTGGCCAACAAAACTAGAGAGACCTATAAGAGTTCCAGGTTGGAGGAAAAGGCTGCACTGTAAGTACATGCCTTATTAGGCACCTGAGAATCCACACAGGAGAGGGCAGTTATGAATGGTCCAACTACAGGAGAAGCATCCATCAAAATGTACACCAAGGCATGAAACAACCCTAGGAAATCAGATTTGTGAGGTCTGGTGCTACTGTATGCAAGACATTCACGTGATGTTCCTTTTCCTGTTTTTCCTGATTAAAGTTAACGGGGGCATCCCCATTGCTGGTCTTCAGAAAGATGATCCTGATTAACAATAAGAAGACGTGAACTTTCAAGTCGGATTTTTTTCGAAGACCGTGGTATGTCAATAGCCACATAAATAAAATGTCTTGCAAGACAAATGAGAATCAAAGATTTGATGACCGCCTTCTTCAACAAAGGGCCAGGAAAAAGCATAGTCAGCTTATCTGAGTCCTCTAAAGACAGCTGAGAAAAAAACAACTGTTAACACTTGTTGACATTGTCAAGTGTCTTTCAGAAAAAGGACAGGTAATTTCTGGTTAGTGTGGTTTGGGAAGACCCACCAAAACCTTTCCACTTATCCTTGTACATAGCCTTCTAACACAGCAGGCTGTCTTTCTTATTCTCAGAAATTTTAACAACGGAGAGAGAGCAAGTGACTATTCCAGACAGGAACCTTCAGAAGCTATGGGAAACCAGAATATTCAGATGACATCACCAAGTTATACTTGTAATAGAAGTGAACAAAGTAGGATAAATGCATGTATGACAATCTCCACAAATCAGTAACCAAATGCCTAAGAATAGTCTATCTGAAACTGTATCTGCTTGGTGAAGCCTCCATTTTGCTGAACTATGTTTCACGTAAATACTACACACCATTTGAAAAACAGATGTTTCTCCAGGGTTATATTGAAAAGCTGGTGGAGACTGGAGGAGGACCTGGAAGTCCTGCTTATTAACCCTCTATTTGAATCGCCAAACCTAGCAATTAATTTGGGCCTGTCATACTTACGGGACAGAGAAGCAAAGTTATTATGAAGCAGTTTGAAGAAGGAATGCTGGCCAGTATTTCTGTCACTCACTTTAGCAGAGAGTTGTCTGTAGTACCAAGTTCTACATATGAGTAAATTCCCTCTTTCCTGTAAAAGCCAAAATTGCCATTTGTCATTGCTATGTACAGTTCAATAGCTATCATGTTTGACTCCAAAGAAACTGCTCTCTATGCCTGATGAAATCACATCTCTAGACACTGGCAGATCAATTTGGGATCCTCTGATCTGGAAGTCACTCCAGAGTCATCTGAAAACAGTCTTTTTGGTTTGATTCCAAGTCAGATGTGGAATGCTAAAATCTTCACTCTCGATGCCATCAGGCAATGTATGAGTATGTCTAAGGGCAGAATTTGACTCTTATAGATTTCCATAATTTCACTATTGTAAAAACAATATTTCTTAAAAACTTAAAATTCCCAGGTAGCTACATTTGTCACATTTTCAAACATGGCTTCTAAAACATTGATTTTTCTGGCCTCCTTATTTACCATTGACTATGTCCTCAGATCCCTTTTCTTTCATTGCACAAGCTTCTGACTATGTTGTAAATATTCTCCGAGTTGTGAAATATTCTTTTTATGCACCTCTATCCTTCTGCTTTTACACCATATCCCTCAACTCTAAAACTGATACTGATCCCATTAAATTAAGGAGGAGCAGTATCAAGAACCAGGCAAGTAGCTTTTTCTTAGATCATTTTTAATTTGTGGCTGCAGCTTGGAAGGGGTGTGGTGAAGGGGAAAAAGAAAGCCTAACTAACCAAAACAAAATTCTTAGTGAAATAACACAGTAATAACTTATCTAAAAAACAAAAAAAGCTGTTAATTTAATAACATCTTTAAAAAGTCTTTTGACCCTCCGCAAATTTTAGAAACTGATTCCTGTTGTTGCAAATTTTTCAACCAGGTATCATCAGATGGGAGGATTTTTAGATGTTTGAATGTTACCTATAAATGTAACTAAATCAGAACCTAAAGTTGCAGCAATCACAATTATTAGATTTGATTAAGATATCAGGTATTTAGGTTAACTTTATCTTATGGTACCAAATTAGGCAAACAATTTCATTTATACGTTATGTGTCCCAAACAATCCATTTAATGAAATATACTGTCATATTTCTTGATGCTCCTGGCAGGCGTGTGTAATTAAAAATAAAACTTAGTATCTGTAGCCCTTCCCTGTTGTCTCCTCCATCCCAATATCTGCAGGTCCCAAGCCTGCAAACATGTACTTGTCTGAGAAGCCCTGTTGACTTAGACTAATCACAAAATGAGACCTACTCATTTGTACAGAAGTGTTTATAGCCTCAGACCTGAACCCCCAAGCTTGCAGAAAAGACTAACACAAATAGTGACTGCTCAAAACAAGAAAACTTCAGTATAGAGTATTCAGTGCTTTGAAGAATAAATGTAAAGTTACAGAGGGGAAATTCCCATTTGAAAGACAAGATATTTCTAAGGAAAATACTAATAATATATGTAGAAATAGAGGATTAGAATGATATAGAAATGAAAACCTTCTTCATATACTGTCCAGAAAGAAAGAGCAAGTAAAATATCAAATAAAAAACAATGATTGGGATGGTCAATAACAATTGACAAGTAAATAAATTGTTAATCGGTAGTTTAAATGGAGGGGAAAAAACCAAACCCAGGCTTTGTTCTCAACAGCAAAATATTTTTATACTTTTAACTCCAAAATTAAATGGAAAATATAACTGTTACTGTGGAGTAAATATGAAAAGAGGATTAACATTTATTTTTAATATTCATATTTACTTAGTATATTAACAGATGATAGAGTGATAAAACAGCAGTATGCTGCTCTGATGATTTTTTTTTTCCTGATCCAAGCTTGTTTAACATTTAGCTTCAATTACTACCTCAATGGAATTATTTTTCCTTCCTATTTTGGGTTACATTCATATAAAAAAATCATCCTAACCCTGCTTTCTTAGTTGTAAATGTGTGGAAGATTTTATTTGCATATGACTGAGCAAAACCATGCTTTCTTTATGTATCTAATTTGTCCATATAAAGCCAGTGGGCTGGGTCCTTCTTACATATAAAAGGACTAGATTCATGGGACAGAGCAATATGGATTTGACTGTTATCTAAACATACAATTAGCTTTTGTTTTATTAGCTATAGCAGTCATCATGCACTTTATATATCAATAACCCCCTGACTAGCTGTGACAAAAATGACAGAGTAAGGGTTTAATTTTTTTGTTTGTCCTTAGCTTCATCATAAATTTGGATTTTTTTTTCCTAAAGGATGCAAAAGAATAATACTCATGGATGCAAAGGAATAACACTCATGGCTAATTTTTAATGCAAGTTTCTGCTCTGGCCACCCAGATAAATACTTTCATTTACTGGAAACAAGACTGTGGTAAACAATGTACAGAAAGCAAGTTACATTTGGCCTTGATGCACATGGGCTTGGAAACTGTATCATGCCTAGCAGACATATTTAACTCCTTCCCGCCCCCCTCCAAAGCATTCCCTTACTTCCATGCTAGGCCCTTGAATAAGCATATGCAAAGTAAAAGTTCCATTATGGCTTACTTCTACTAGGCAAATGTGCTTCTTTTTACTTAAAAACATCTTCTAGGTCTCCATTACAACACCATCTAACTTTAGAGTAAATAAAACAAAGCTATTACAAATATTCCTTCAAATAAGAAGTCAAGCCTGCATTCATCATGCATCCAGAACTTCTAATTTCAAAAAGAGCCCCCAACTACTTTTGGTATCTTTCTGATGTTTCAGTTTTCTTTTTAGCATTCAGCTTGGTTCATTTTTGCTCCTCCTCACTTAGACAGATTATCTCAATCCTTGACACAGCAGGCATTGAGGCAGGCTGCTGGCTCAGCTGACCAGTATCGGCCACCACAGCTCCAAGGGACTTCACACGCTACACACCTACCTGTTTACAAGACTAAAACCCACTAAAGTTAGAAACTATTTGTGATAAAAGATCAGGCCCAAATATATTCCACTTTTATTTTGACCCAGGTTTTCTAGCACTCTGAGCTAGTGTTGTGGCAGGGCAGTGGGCAGACCATCAGAGCACAATCTGGTGCCATGGCAGGTGGACCCAGCAGGATGGTGCACGTCTCCTCTCCTGCCCACTCACCCTGTCCAACACACTGCCACGGCCTTGCGCGCCTGCTGAACTAAGGGAGTGGGGAACTGACTGTACAGATGGGTTTCATCCAAGGCTGATGCCTAGATGATCAAATGGTCACATTTCATTGTGCTCTATAAAAAACATTTGCACCTTTCAGAATGCTTTTAGATCCAAGATCTATTTGCTCCACTGAATTTTTGTTATTCAAATTCCATACTGTTCAGCCTGGCTAGAAATGACGGAGAGCAAGCTGATTTGTTTCTTTCTTGACACTTTTTCCTGAAATTCCATTAGATCCAACTGTGGTTACCTTTTGGATACCAGAAAGCAGTATCTCATTTATTCTTAAAGCTGATACAGAACTAAGTGCTGTATAGTTTGGGGACCATCCATAAAGTTAAAAAACAAGGGCCTAAAATTTCAAACTTGCTTGTCTGAGGTTAGGCTCCTAAACTAGGCGGCAGGAAGGGCAAGCCAACAAATAAATGCATTTTAAATCAAGGAACAACTAGTTATTGTAATGTCTATGATACATACAGATACTAAAGCCTACCTATGAAAGCAACCGCTATTTTTGGTTCTGTAATTCATCAAATGAACTTTTTTAGGAAAATTTTGATAATAAAATAAGCGGGTATCGGCCCATATTTGCTTTACCACTATGGAATGGGAAAAAAAAATCTCTTCTGGTATGCTGGACACTTCAGATACATGTTCATAACTTCTTGGTCCTTGTGCAAGAGATATTACAGTCTGTTTCCAAATAAAAATTGTGACATGAAGTGATCAACAAAATAATTTTGTCCTTCAAGGACAAATTAAAATGGAAAAAACAAGTAAAAAAATTAATCTGCTGTTCTTCCCATTGAAGGCTAGATGATGGCTATTCCCTCAGATAAAAAAAAAAATACCTATGCATAGAGGAGACCACTGTTACACAACTCTTCTCGTGTATTACCTCATGTATATGTGTCTACCTAATGCATGCACAGAGCCACAGTAAAACTACACAAAATATGTTTTTTTAAGGACGGATAGATGGCTACACACACACAGAGGGAAATCATGACAGCTGTTACCTTCAAATAACAAGGCTACTGAATGGACTGATACAATTCCTATTCTGTGAAAAAATAGCCCTTAATTTCAGTGGGATTTGGGTCAGATTTGGTTAAACTAGGTAAGGGCTAGGTATGCACCTTATAGACAAGTATGTTCAAACACATTTTCTAAGCAACTATTTGTGAAATCTCTCTCCAGCATAACTGTTTCACCATATATAAGAACTATACTGCAGTTTCATGAACAACTTAGAATTCTATGATTCTAACCAAACGCCCTAAAAACAAATGAACTGAGGACAGATTAATATGATTCTATTTATTATTTTCAGTTGCTGTACTTTTGCTGTATTTTTAATGTACATATGCCTACATATATGCACGTGTACCCGGTCCCTCACATACAGAGTTCTACTATACTAGTTCAAATTTATACAAGAAATTCCTCTAACAGGAATGAATCAAGAGACTTATTTATTTTAATAAGACTGAAAAAGTAATTACCATTATTTAATTGGGACAGTGTTAGCGAAAATTTCATACATGGAGTATGGGGAGTAAAGAGGGATGTGCTTATGTGGTACTAGTGAGTTCAGTAATCACATGGGTGTTAGACAATGTGGGGGGGGTGAATAGACAGACTGTAGTCTTTTATACACCAGCACACCCAAATTAACCTGAAAAGTAAAAACAAAGATGAAATGCAATGTTACTTTATGCAGAACAATGTTTTCTGCCATTTAAACCTCATCAGATTTTTCTATTTTTTTCCTAAGCTTGTTTTTCTTGCATGTAATATCTGCTTAAAGTAAAATATCCTAAGTCATGAGTTTCTACTGTATAGAAATATATATCGATAGAACAAAATGCATGAAAGAGATGAATATGCCTCAAAAGAAGAGGTCAAATAACTTTATAAAGAGAAATTATCACTCTTGAACCAGTACTTTTTGTATACAAGTCTAAAGGAGTTTCACTAATGGCTTCACTGTAGGAGCAGCACTAACTCCATAATCTCATGAGCCATATGGGAAAGTAAATGAAGGCCTTATGCAAAAAAGACAGAGTATAGCAGGTTACAAGGGTTTCAGCACTTGTGTTCATTTGGGAATCTTTATACCTATGGGCATGATAGTATTGGTCACATTTTCTTTGCTGAGTGCTGAACTGCGGGATCTCCATTCTCAGTTTGGCAGATGCATTATATATATTTTTTTAAAACCATTATATTGAGAAAGGGCCCAGTTTGACTATGAATAATTAGAAAGAAAACAAGTAAAGAAAACAAGCAAGCTAACAAACAAGGTAGCAATGGTTATTGTGATACAAGTTTGGAGGGTCTCTGCTCAGTTGCCAGGCAATAATGTTAGTGTTAAAAAAAATTAAATTAAAAATCATTTAAAAAAAACCAAAACAAAACAAAAACCACCCAACCCACCCCAAACCCAAAACAACAACATCACAAAAATGCCCCCACTCTCATATTTTGACAGTCTGAGCAGAAAGGACCTAGAAAATCAAATATTCCTCTCAGGATTTGAATAGTCCCTCTGCCCTGTAGTAACTGTAGCATGGGACAGTAAATTAATAAAGCTAGAATATCTATTGCTAATAGGTTTACTAAGCATGTGAACAGAGAGCCAGTCACACAGTGCCAGTACTACATCCTACAGAAACTGTTTAAACTAATAACAAATAGAAATTCACAGAAACCAGGATCCTTCAGGAAGGGCTGTAAGGTCTTCATCTCACTTCTGCAACTGGACAATCAAAAGTAAAGCAAAATTCAGCAAGAGCTTGATTTTCAACACAAACAAGATATTTTTACCCACTGTGGACAGGAAGGGGAAAAATATCAGATGCAGTAGTGCAAGACAAAAGGCCTTTTCCTGCAAGCATCTACATCTCTTTGCAGCATTTACTGGTGTGAGGAGCCCTATTGTGGCCAAGAAAGTCCTGTTAGAAGACTGCTTGACAGAGGAAAGCCCTTACTGGATCAAGGTGTAGTTACTTTTCTCAAGAAATAGCTGCTGGGTTTGCAAACAACGCACAACACTTTTTATTGCAACAAACTGCTGGTGAATACAAACAGCGATAAAATATTTTCTTGACTAAATAGTTAAAATTAGGGTTAAAAAAACCTAAGGAAGTTGCATAAATGCAGGCAATCACTCATCAATGAATATTATTTTTTAAAACGTCCTCATCTCCATAAACTGTGATATAATAAAATAGTCTGCCCTGTACTTCAGCATAATTAATACTGAATAGGCCTTTAAAAAGTTAGTAAATATTTATGAAATGAACTATAATTTTCCTAGTGTACATTAAAACCAGTGAATCAGTAAACCATCTTTAATTTTTTGAAAAAATTACGTATCAAGAAAAGGATCACATCTTGCCTTTATTATTTCTGCTATGGATTTGCGTGCACACGTATTTGTGGATATGTCTACATGTGCTCATATACATCTGTCCATGCACGATAAAATAATCTGCATGCACATAAAGACTTGTATATTCACAAATACTGGGTAAGAAAAACTAAAAAAGTAAAAAATGCACCCTGTATAATTGTTATAATAAGTTAAAACTATTGCATAAATTGAAAATTATTATGTAAAAAAATGCCATGGTTTCTGACACTAATTTTATTTTAGAGAACAAAACCAGAAAGCACATTGAGAAACTATAAAAAAAAAAAACCAAACAAGGGTCAATCCTGATTTGCCTTTTTATGGGATCTTTATTGTTGCATTTTATTCAGTTTGGCCAGTAAAAAAACCCCAAACCAACCAAACTAAAAGATCAATTGTTTATCTTCCTGTCCTAGCCATATTAACTCCTTGCTGTCATGTACTAACACAAATCAGTTGCATTTGGTTTTTTGACGTTAACTATAAAGTGTTTAAATTTAATTTAAAACCAAAAGACAGTTGGGCTTTTTTTCTGTTCCTTTTCACAAACATACTTTTGGAATTTTTTTTTTTTAAAGAAAAATATGAGACTTTGAGAAGCCATTGCTGTAGGTCCTTCAAGATGACTTTGAGGGTCACGCTTCAACATAATGTCCCTTATACTGCAAGCCTGATGAGCAGAGCTCTCAAATGTTCAGCTTAGTGACTTGGCACCCTGTTTCTTTATGTCACACTACACATGAGTACTTCAAAAATCTTAATAAAGCCTAGAGATGAAGGCGTTGGTGGCCTGCAAGTACATGGACTCGAACAGCTCAGTGTACAAATCAGTATTGTGAAGTTGGTTTCTTTTCTTGCTCCTGTTTTCCTTCATTTGGTTCAGTTACATTGGCCTTTCGCTACAAGTGTGAGATAAAAATCGTGCACACAAACATACACAGACATACAATTACTTACACAACTCTCTCTAAAAATTTGTAATGCATGTCAGTAAATCCTATTTTTGTGTAGTAGATTCTTGCTTCTCACCCTTGCTTGTCTCAACTTGTCATAAAGCAGGGAGCCCATGCTCCCCTCTATGCCTTGTAACTTCCATCATCATTTGTAACATACTGGAGATGGACAGTCTATTTCTAATCTAGCCACACTGCCTGCAAAGCCCACGTCAGCCCTGTGCAACAGGCACAGCACCACACACCACTCTAATTTACATGAAAAGCAAGTAATGCGAGGAACCCTAACACCACACTCGGCAACTGAGGGGAAGATTTCTCTCACTTACATTGACAGGCCCTGATATCTGCTCATTCTGCTCCATGATGAACTTTGTGATCATCCAAGTGCCAAAAGACAGCGGCCAACCCAGCTAGTGATCACGTCTGCTGGATGGGCTGCCCTGACTCAGGCTCACCCCTCTGCCTTCTGCCCTTTCTCCCAGTTTGCACTTCCTGTGTTCACCAGGAACACTTATTTTTTGTGCATTGTAGGAAACAAGGTGAGAGGAGCAGTGTAGCTTGAGATTCAGCTGAGGGCTCTTTCCAAGGACAGGTGTCCGTGGAGGTGGGTGAAAATCTGGGAGACATGGTGGAAGGAAAACAGAGACTGTGTGCATGTGCCTGAGTCAGGACAAAGCAGAAGGAGGAACAATGAAATAGAAATAAGGGGAAAACAGGAAAACTAAAAGAAAAAAAAAAAAAAAGAAGGGGGGATTGAAATAGGGACTGTCTTGTCACATTCCCATCATGAGTTGCGTGTAGTCATTTCTCTACCTGTGCCGTATCGTACTTCCCCACAAATGTTCCTGTGAGGGTAAGAAGGGTGACTGAGAAGCATTGCTTTGATGAGGGTGAGTCTGGGAACAAACAGTGGACAGATGTTTTTTTAAAAGCCTATATGTCACTCTGCTAATTTTTTCTTTTTTTGGAAGGAAAAGAGTTACAAGATATATTGCTGAAAAAAAACACGTCCCAAAGCCATGTCATCTCTCCCCATACTTTAGGATGTCCCTCTCTTTCTACATCCTTGAGAAGAAATCCAATTCCTTTACCAGCCAGGAATTGTGCCTGGCCTTATGGTTGGGACACATAGGCTGGAGACTCTCAGAAGAGCAAGAGGCCACAGGAACAGATCTATGGCAAAGGCTGAGAACTGTGCCCAGGCAGGGAATCCTTCACTGCACCATCCCTGCACTGGAGATGGACCAACAAAAGCAAATTAGAAGTGAGTATATGTTCACGTCAAAATTGGCAAATGTATTGGCACAGCCAGGAACTTCTAACAGGTATGTCAGGATTTTTCACGTTCTCTTAACAGACAAACAGATCTTCTCTTAAATCACTAGCCACAGAGCATAGGAACACATGCTGAAAAATAACTAAAATATAACAACAGTTAAAGAGATATAGAAAGGAAACCAGAAAGTGATAGAGACCTGGCATCAACTTGCCACTGAGGATGAGGGCAGATACACCACATACGCAGAGTTTTAGTGAGTCACTCAGCCAGGCTTTCCAGACAGAAAAAGGCAAGGGAATTGAGATGTTTCTGTGTTAGCTTTTGTGTGTTTCTTTGGGTGTTTACAGCTCATGGTACTTATGTTAAATTAATACTGCTGACTATGTATTCTGTATATTGAGTTTAAATAACTATAGCGTCATGACTGCTGACCACTACTTCCCAACCCTTCTCCTGGCCTTTTTTTGTCTTTACTTGTCTCCCAGGAAATGCTGACATTTTTTCCAGAGTGGACACTATGTGCCATTCACTCAGTGCAATCTCTTCTAGGCTGCCTCCTCCTTTCCACTATTCTGCTTATAGTGAGGGTGGACACCAACACGGGCACTGACTTACATCTGTACAGCTGGGACGGTGATGCGACGAGCTGAACAACAGCACATGTTTTCCCAGTGCTTGTCCCGATTCCTCTGTTGGAAAATAAACTTATTTGCTTCAATAAAGCTACAAACTCAAGAGTGGGGTGGACCCTGATTCAGCAGTGCTTTCTGCCTCCCACACCTCTCTGGCAGAAATGTTCACGTGAGGGCAGATAATACAAAGAGAACAAAAATGGAAGAATCACATCCTTTAAAAAGGATGTCATTTCTTCGTGGCAGTTTCCCACTGCTTTCCATTTTTTTCTTTCAACCATGCAGTCATTTTTAAAATGCATCATTTAAAACAACTAAATTCTCAGAAGAAATTTTTTTTTTGCAACTCCCTTTTTCAGAGAGGTTTGCACACAAACTGAGAATTTTCAGGTTTCCCAGGCAGATGAACCTTGTCTGCTTGGGCAGAAGCCTGTGATAGCTCACGTTACTTAGCATGGCATTATCCCATGCTGTTTACTTATAGCTTGCTGAAAATAAGGGATGATGGAACACATTTTCCAGGGCACACCCTGACTTTATTCTTAGTAAATTGTTTACTGTATTCTCGGCCTAGAAACTCACAATTCTCTGAGCCCTTTTCAAAAAAATGCGTGCCCACTTAGCTGTAGGGAGAAGGTGACAATAACCCCTTCAGTACCTCCACTGATGATCAAAGGGGGCAACTTCAGAAGACAGCCTGGACACCTCCTGGGAGACAGAGTTGCTGCAGTGGGAGAGCATGGACTTGTCAAATCAGAGAATGAGCTTTGGGGATGAGGGAATCCTCTAATAAAATAAACAGAAAAATTAAATTCGCCTCCCTTTTCCTCTTGCACGTCTCCCATCCATGCCTGCCTGGGAGAGAACAACGTGGCACCTAGACATTAGCACTAACAACACCACAACACAAACACAGGGGTCACATTTCACTTCTAGCTGGACTTGAGGGAATCATCTCTTTCCTCCTGAGGAGGTTAATGCTGCATCCTGGTGACCAGCACACCAGTATTCTGGTACCGTCAGTACCAGAATATGTGTCCTTGTCACCACACTTATAGCTCAGCCTGTGACTACCTGCACATAGACAAGAATGTGGGTCACAGGAAGCACCTGAGCTGTGCTGGAGGTTGTACGGTGGCCATGAGGAGCAGATGGTTTCCTCTAACCCCACAGAGGTTCTACAGAGACTAAAGCTGTATTAGAAGTGAGAATCATGTCATGCTGCTACCATTTCTATGCATTTCCTCATGTGCAAATAGAAAAATTAACAAAGCATCTTCTATCATCCTTCCAAACTCATCTGAACAACAGCATCAAATATGCTATAAAGGTGTCGCTTCTTTCTAAGTGGAAACTTAGAAAGTTTCATGTCAACACGTGTTGTAACTCTCCTCTACAAAATAGGAAGCTTGACTATCCAGAATTAAAACAGAATTATAGAAAAACATTCCATTTTATATTCACATGCATATGTATTTTGTGAGCATGCATATAGTCAACCCTGTGCCACTGTGTATTGTTCTGAACAGTATTAAGTCACTTACACAGAAAATTGAATGTATTTAAGTAAGGTGCAACTTCCTCTCCCTGCTCCAAACAAGGTCCATGGACAATGGTGCTTTTCCTGGTTATATTTACAAATGGAAATGGATTATATTTACAAACAGAAATTAAAGTGAAACAGCATAGTTTAATTTCAGACTAAATTGGGCTGCTGTAGTGCTCCTCTCTGAAGTTTGGTGAGTCCACACCCTATATTTTCCCCCAGACTACTTATCACGTCTGCAGTACCATACATCTGTCAACCTTTCCTATCACGTCTACTGCTAATTAGGCTTCATTGGGGTTTTCACTCTCACACTCCCTATGTTAGATAAATGCAGTGGCAGCTAAGCACACAAAACCAGTGATAATAACAGTGGGAATATTTTGACAAAACAGACTTGTGTGGACACTACTACAAAGTCAATAAATCCTATTTAGTGTTTTCTAAGTTGTCCCCAAAAAATATTTCAGAAAAAGAAAGAGAAATAATAACTTTCTGTCTTTTTTTTTTTTTGGGGGGGGGAGGGGGTAACATGACAACAACCAAAATAACCTGCCCCTGCTGAAGCTGGGGTATACCTAGTAGTATAAAAGCCAAAAGGTATTTATTTTAATTTTTAGAAAAAGCCCCCTTACAAGTATATTTTAAAATATCTAGTGTTTCAATAAGAATTGATAGTTATTAAAAGTTACACAAAAAACAACCACTACAAAACTTGTCTGAAAATATAATAATAAAAATAAAAGTTAATTCACATGAGTCTTTTATAAGAGCAATCTCTACAGCCAGAAATGAGATGGCAGCATACTACAGCTAATGCAGATATTATAGCCAAATATATTTGTGGTAACACATCTAAAAGAGAAAGAATGAGAACTGATGTGCAGATACCCTGTAAAAGATTCAAATAGTACTAAAAATTGGGGGAGAGGGAGGGTAGAATTCAGGGAGGGTAAGAGTGTTAATCACTATTTCATGAGGCCCATATTCACAAAGCAATTTTTTACAGATGGTTGGAGGTATTTCTCAGCCCTTAACTGACAGGAATACAGGAGGCTCAGAGGCCTTAAGCAGCAATTCTATTCACAGGCCCTTAGCCTTTATATAATTGTATTAAGTGCAGTAACAGACGTAAATTAACATGCACTGACCCCCTGCTCCTAGCAATGTATGCCTTGACCTTTTCAGAAACCTCAGGAGTAGTAATAGTTTAGTATTTGATACATCCTCTTTTGGGGGAGATTAAATGCTGGTCTAGGAGGTGCATGTACTCGAAGCTCTAGCAGGCCTTACTCACCTTTGTCTATGAGAATATGCCTTTCTTTCATATCTTTAAATAAGCAGAGTTTGTCTACTTTGGTGGTAAATGAGCTGATACCAGTAAAGCACTGCTAAGCTTTATGGGTCCTAATGGAGTGTTTGACCTAAGTCAGGTGGCAACAGAGCCCATAACCTCTGAAGACACCTGCCTGTAACAGCAGCTTTCTGAAGGAAAACGTTTTTGTTGTTTTACAGCAAATCATCCATCGCAATTTGTGGGCAGATAATGGCCATCATGAAATTAGAAGCCAAGATGAAAAGACAAAAACGGATTTCTTGCAAAAAGCCTTCCTATGTATTTCATTTACTCATAAATTGAATTTAAAATTCAAAATACAAAAAAATAATTTAAAATTCAAAATATAAACTGACTTTGCTGTAGTTACTTATCTATGAACTTTTAATTTTGTAACTGGAATGTATTTCCTCTGTCTCCAAAATTGCCACGTCTGGAAACAGAGCAGGGGACAATGGCTAAAAATTACTGAAACGAGGATATGTTTTGTTGTTTTACTGGGACAGGGTCCTTTTGCTTTTAAATCACATACTATCAATTAATTTGCCTCTTGATTTTCTACCTCATGACTATAGTGGAAGGCAGAAAAATTTACTAGCTGTCTCAAGGATCGTGGATTAAAAAAAAAATAAGAAGAAAAAAAAAAAGAAGAAAAAAAATCTCCCAAAACTACAAGAACTGCAAATGCCGGACAATGCATTTAACTACGAAGTGGAAGAGTGTTAACTAGCAAATGAAGAAGGAAAGGTGAGGTAAATAAGAAGATTTTAGGCAATGCTCACTAACTTTTTTCCTTCCCCACATTCTTACGACGACAGGTTTTATTTGAAATCAATGCGACGGCCTGTTCGTACATAATTTATATCAACTTTACTTGTATTTTCCCCCCTCTTTCAATATCCTGACCTCCCTTATACCAGCTGGGACTTTCTCTCATGTGGATGAGAGGTGGTTGCCTGTACCTAGGGGCGGCAGGTGCTGCCCCGGGCCCTGTCAGTGCTGGAGGTCCCGAGACAGCCAGGGCTGTGTTAGGCCAAGACTGGCTGTAACCAGCGCAGGAGTGTAAGGGAATGGCAGTAGCCGGGAACCCGGACGGCTCCCCGGCTTTCAGGAGCGCCCCGTGCGAAGGAACCCCGGGGATATTGGGGAAACCCGTCGTGTCGCTACTCTCACCTGCCTGCGGCCCTCGCTGCTCCCACAGCGCCTCCGGCCTCGACAGCGCGGCCGCACCTGGGGGGAAAGGCAGAGGGAAAGGAGGGTTAACCGGGTCGGGGCGGCTCCCGTTGTAGTCTCCGCTCCTCCCCGACTCACCTGGCTGCGGTTTGCCCTGAAGCCTCGAGGGGAGCGGAGACTGGCTCACTGCCCCACCTGGACATCCGTGTCACTCGAGGGGACACGCACAGACAGAGCACCAGAGTGGAGACCCCCCAGCTGTCCCAGACCCAGCCCCTGCACCGCACGTCGGGGGGAGGCGAGGGCAGCCCGGGACGGACGAGGCAGGGCCGGACGAGGGCCTGATGGGAAGAGAAGAGAGCCGGCACTTTCCCGGGACGGCCCGGAGAGGCTGCCGAGTGTGAGTGTTTGCTCGGCCGGGACAGGAGCGGCGGAGGCCCGGACCACCCGACGTGTGTAAGTGTCCCGCAGCGGATAGGAAAGTGCGAGGAGCGAGGACAAGGAGACGGGCAGGGCAGGGAGCGGGGCAGGGCGGCTGGGGAGAGGCGCCCTGTGGAGCTGCGGCGGTCGCGGAGCCCGGCCAGGGGCAGCCCCCGAGCAGAAGGGAGCGGCTCCCGCTCCGCCCGCAGCAGACGCAGCCCTGAGCATGGCAGCAACAGTTGGCTGGCAAGGTAAAGAGACGTGGAGCTGCACCACCGTGGCTCGGATTTCCACTCGCGCCTGAGCTACCCCCCCAAATCACTGCTGGTTTCCATCCTCTTGAGGGACGACGGTAGGCAGGGAACAGAGAGGATGCTTTTTTAGCCTTAGCTTGGCTGATCCCTCTTATCACTTTCCTCTTCTTTTTTTTCCAAGTTCTCTCTACTACCTTGTCTCTCCCTTTAGAATATGCTTACATGAATAAAAGCCCCGTAAAGACGTTTGCTGGCGACCGAAATGTACAAATGTCTTTTTTTTTTCTTTAAATAGAAGAGGATAAATAGTTATGAAAATGCGAGTCTACTTGAAAGACATTGTGACCCTTCCACCTTTGTTTTCATCAAGCCTGCTAGTGCTCAAGCTACGTGTCCTGAGTAAGAAGGAAAGGAGGGAGGAGAGCAATGAGGTACTTTTCCTTCACCTTCTTTCCTCCCTTATCCCTTAGCCGGCCTTTTACTCTTTTCTGAAGTGCAAGCAGGTCTTCAAAATCTCTTTTATCTCTCGAGAAATATTAACTCTTAGCCTCGACTGTGGTCCTCGCCCGATCTCTCCTGTGCAGACTTCTCTGAAATGCAAGATCAGCCCTTTCTCAGCCGGATCTCCCTTCCTGCCGCTGTCCGGGGGAGGGGGGGGCAGAGAGGAGACCCCTTGTAGTTTCTAACAGCTGAGACATTAGATCGCCCCCCCACATCCTTTTTATTTTACAGCCGGGCGAACCATAGGCCCCTGTGTTGCGTTAAGCGGCCACTCTGTTACCAACTTGCTGCTCAGATCTTGTCTCTTTCACGAAGCTGATCTGCACGGACAGATCTGCTCTTAATCGCTCCTTCTTTTGGGGGGCGGCAGGCAGGGAGGATTTCCCTTTGCTATTTATTTCTTGCCCACGGAATCCGGGCTGGTAATTACTGCAAAAAGAGGGAAAATGCAGCTTCCCCAACTCCTGCCTGAGATGCTCTCAGTGCTGTGTGCATGCATAAGGCAGTTTCAGAACCACAGAGCTGGTGCTGATGCTGCTTTGCTCGCTTGCAATCACCTCGTCCAAAAGCATCGCCTCGCCTGGGTTTTCCCTCAAATTCTGCCTTTTTTACCCTTTTCGGGGGCACTAGTTTTTGAGGAAAGAGTGATCGAAAAGATCACCGGACTGCAAGTTGCTTAAAATCAGGTTGGAAGTGGGCAGGGGGGAGGGAGGCGCCTTTGGCAAGCGCTTCCATGGTGCATCTCCTGCTAACTGGGGTCTCCCCCCAAACCGCGGCGGATCCGTGCACCTCCCCCTCCTCCTCCCTCCCTATTATTTATGGGGTGATCCCAGTAAATCCCACCCTCCCCACCTCGAAATAAGCCGAGGCTCACGATTACAGAGCATTTAATGAATCGCTCCGATTTTTTTTTTTTATGAATTAATCTCGATCAACTAGGACATCCATATTTTTCAAACACGGCTATGTCCTGGGAGGAGGGGAAGGGGGGGAAAAGGTGAGGGTGGGAGAACTTTTAGGAAGTTTTATTCTATTTTTATTTTTCCATTAATGAAATAAAA
>WEIV01006063.1:50481-61102 GCA_013390005.1 Calyptomena viridis | reverse complement strand
CGTACAACCAAAACCAGCAGCAGCAAGTCCCCCTACCACCTTAGACTTGTATTTGGCTACTGTAGCAAAAGACAGATATTGATAAAACCAGGATTAATTCTGTATATTTGTCAGGCAAACAGCTCCGTCTCCTAGAATGACGCAAATAACAGATTCTATGGCTCTGGCTTTCTATATTCTGCACCCACGCACTCTGCTTGGTCTCCCACGGAATCAGCTACAGAGAGCAATGATCCAGATTATACAGAGAGAGGGAAAAGGGTGGGGGAAAGGGAGAGAATATCAAATGCAATTGCAATTAAAAACTGTAATGTTGCTATAGTCTGTACGCAAATGGCTAAACCTGAGCTTGCCCAGTAGCACACACAGACACACACTCGCACCCCCGAGCCCCCCGCCCCAAACCCAGGCATCAATAGGAGCCAGACAAAAGGGAATTGTCTTGCTGACAAATGCAGGGTTTATCTGGCCAAGAGAGGTATTTCCTTTATGCACCACACCTTTCTCTGCTCCCATTAAGTAAAACACATCTCTGAAACGACCTCTCTTGCCACCAAGTGTGTGGAGAGAGGTCAATTAACACATGCAGCCGGGGAGGGGAAGGCACCAGGAGACCCTTTCATGGTCCCAGAGGAGTCAATGAGGACCTTGAGCATGTCGTCTTCCCTATTTCCCAGTCAAAGGGATTCAGCTCTTTCTTAAAATACCTAAAAAAAGGCAAGCACAAAGGGCTGCTGCTATTTTTAAACACATCTTTCATTTGTTGCAAAATGGCACTAAAAGCATTAAACAACCTCCCCACCCCTGGGGACAGACTGAGACACACACGCCGGCACCCGAGGGAAAGCCGAGGTTTATGGGGCTGTCTCCTCCTCAGGTGAGAATACCCTACCATACTCTGCCCACCATCAGCCCTTTGCACAGCTTGTATGAAGAGAGAAGCAAAATTCTGGGGCAATCAAGAAACCAGAAAGTTATTTACTGTCTAATCTGCACACAAACATTCCTTATTTATTAACTCCCTTAATTATTATCAGCTTCTTTTGCAGACAATGAATTTCCTAATGTCAATAAACTGCAATCAATGAGGTAAGGCTGTCTCCTCCTCTGTCTCTTAGCCAGACAATGCCATTGCCAACTACTGGTACTGACAGAGCAGGACCCAGGGAGGGGGACATCACACACCTTTATGAGATCACATCATAAGCACTGTCAGGCTTGGGGAGATAGATTAGGCATTTTAAAATGACTACACATACACACTCTGCTTGAAGCAAGCAGATCCATTTTCATTCACACATCTCTGGCACACCAACCATATATCCATCTTCCCAGGACTGGGACAGATGTTGTGCTTCAGACCTAGAAGAAAAACCCAGACTAATTTGTTTTTTTTCACCATATACACCTGGAAAGCTGGCCTTTAAAGCAGTAGCACCCTAGAAGCAAGAAGACATGGAGAAATACCACAGTAGGGAAAGACCTTATACCAAGGACAGGTCAAGACACCTAAAGACCCCAAAGAGCCAGCCATACAACATATATTCTTTGAGGAGCTGCAAGGAAGCTCATCCCAAACTACTAAAAACATCAGGTGACACAGGAGTTTAAGGGTGGAGGTGTAGACACCTAAACTGTCTTCTGTCACTCAGACCCAAGAGCTTTCAGATAACTCACGGTCCACTGCGCAAGGAAGGGATGGTCATCTACTTTCACACCTACCTCAAGAGCTTTGCATTTCTTGGTAGTGTTCACCTCTGTGAATGTGAACAGAGTAAAGCTGACCAGCTTTAGTTTTTCTCTATAACAAAGAAAAGTTATCAACCTGGTTGTGTACAAAGGATGATCTCTGTGGCAGGTCAGGAGCAGGCATGCTGGCAAACCTTGCAGCTCCTGAACCTCAGGCCCTCCTCAGCCACAAAGATGCCTGCAATTCCCTCCCTCCTTCCCATCCTAAGCAGCTCCTTGCAGTCACATATGTGGGTTTTTGTTTTGTTTCATGGTTTGGGTTTTTTTGGTGCCCATTTTTCTTTTTGTGTTATTTGTTGTTTTTTTTTTTTCCCCTAAGCTCTCTAATCTTGCCTAGTGAAAGGACCAGATCTTTCTACTAAAGGGTTTAACATGTTCTTCTGGAAGCTGTAGTACCATCTTTCAGCCTCAATTTCAGAAAACCAGCCTGCTTCCCTCTTTGCTCTCCTCTGCTTCTTCAGCACAATGCATCATCTCCATCTCAGCAGAACCATCTCTTTTCTTGTCTGTCTGCTGCTAAAGCCTTGGTCAAAGTGAAGTCCACTGCCCAGAGAATCTCTGGCTTAAAAAAAAAAAAAAAAAAAAAAAGAGAGAAATGGAAACTGTCCAAACTGAAAAGAACCTTTGGCAGGTGATCATGTACCAAACAGCAGTTCCCACTTCTGATCATTAGAAGCACTAAAAAGAAAATTTATCTTTTATCTTGATATTTTAGTTATCACCATCTCCTTGTTTCTTAAGCCTCTCTACCAATGAAGTCTTAATGAAAGCAACGGATCCCACATTTTTATCTTCTCTGAAAACTGATACCTGATAGAGACTGAAGCAGCAGAGTCCCCTTCAGTTGCAGGTACATGGCCTTTCATCTATAGCTACAGAAGATACCAAAGGGGCAGCCCAGTTTCTAACACATATGATCCACATATCAAACTGTCCTCATCCTTGGATATTTGCCTTCCAGACTCTGCCCTAATGGACAATGGCACACATTGGGATTCTAGTATTATTATTACTAGTAAAGCATTAGTATGCACAAAATCACTGCTCAAAACCAACTATGATCTGACATTAAAAATAGTTTATTTCGAAAATAAAGCTGTTTTAGTAGTATGCATTACTTGCTTGGGTTTTTGATCTAGCAAGTTCAAGGCACCACCTCTTTCTAATTTTGGCATTGCTGTTGTTTGAGAGTTACCTTCCCAGAGCCTTGGAATTCTGCTGACCTGTGAACCATTCATTAATATAATTGCTACAAAATACTCTCCTAACCCAGTCTTACTCCCATATATAGTTTGAGTCTGTTCTTGGTCTCATTCACTCAAGAAGCTGAATGACACCTGATATGTTCCAAACATAAGGAGAACAGAAGATAACCAGAAACAGAGTGAAGTGCCACCAAGATATACTAGGAACTCAAAAAACCCTCTCATCTTTTTGAATAAAATTCACCTTGTATCAGGTTAATAAATAACTAGTTAACTCATGTTACAGGAGAATACAGAGGAAAGAGCAATCACACTGAAATGGAAATAAATTAAAGCAACATCTATTCAACAATCTGCTGGTTATTATACGTGACAGAGTATAAGCTAGTGAAAGGACCGGAAGAAGAGCAATTGCTAGTTAAATCAGAGAATTAGGGTCTAGATATTCCTTCTAATCACAAATTTGCTACAAGTGTCGATCTGAAATTTCTCATGGAAAGGCTTTTTCCTTGAATGATCTTAAGGTTCTCCTCAGATTTCAGGTGAAAACGCCAATTACTTCATGCTTGGTATATCTGCCCGTAAAATGAAGATAAGACAATACTCACTTACCTAACCAGGATGTTCTTGAAGATATCTATAGCATTGAGACAATCAATAAAAGTCATCAGTAACAAGACAGAAATACTATAAATAATCAAAGATCAAAGCATGCAAGGAAGCACAAGGAGGAAAAGAACGCTTTACTTCCAACACCAGAATGAGAAACTGCAGTACATTAGTAAGGAAAATCTCACCTGTGTCAGAAGATCAAGGACTAGGACGTCAATTTACAGAATTTTTTGAGAACTTGGATGCATATACCAGGATACCAATAAATTAGACAACTCATGCTAGTATCATCTCACGCAGATTGCCTTAATAAACACTTTGAACAGTTTTGTGTTGAAATGCCAGTATAACTGGGTTGCTTTGTTTTCATTAGCTTTTCTGTTTACGTTATAGGTATATATCATTGCTGTAACATGTAAAGGGATAGAAACTGGATTTTCCTCCAATGACTGCAAAACGAGGCCATAGAGACATACTTCTGTGTAAAAGGGATGAGAAGAAAAGCATTAGCATAATGAAGCTGGTAGAAAAGAGTACTAAGGTCTCAACACCGAGGATGATATCAAAAGAAAATCATACCTCTTCTTAATGAAGGCTGACCCTATGGAAGAAATACAGTGAATAGGCATCATACTTCAGGTACAAGAAGCATAACCTTTGAGGAATCCTGCTACAAATTTGATGACCCTTTACACTACAATTTGATTTTCATTAGCCTTTAAAATGGAACTTTTCATGAATAAGACCCACGACCTTTAACATAATGTGAACATATATCTGGCAAACATGTTAAAGAAAGAGTTATAAGCAAGAACAAAAGGATAAGACAACACCTCAAGGTAAATTATACAGGAACTTGCGCTGGTAGAAAATAAGAGACGGCAATGATGAAGAAATGCTAAAAATCTGTGTCAGTCTTTACCTCAAGCTAGCCTGTATTATAGTCAGTGGGAGAGAATGGGGTGTGGAGTGGGGTGATATTGAAGTAATTTAGAAAGAATTTACTGAGGTAATAAAACATTTAAGAAAAAAAATTAGCTTCTTTCAAGGCAGAAGACAGTGGGGTGGGAAAAAGAAAATATATTCATTTAGCTACATTTCACAGCTGGTGAGGTGAAAGACAAGGTGAGATGCCTAGGGTTATGAAGATATGGTCTTGTGAGCTCCTATCCTGACCTATGATGCTCCTGTAACAGTACTCTTTCCTGATTTGTTGCTTCTGACTTGTTCTTCCTTATAATGTAGTTCAATCTGGTTATCAAAAATTGCAACATAAAATTGCTACTCAGTCAGAAAATGTAATGCATATTCAGACAAGAACAGGATAGAGATTTCAGTCTTTACTTACCTTTTGGAGTACAAAAAAAAATCTCAAATTCACACCATTCAGTAGTTCTGGAATTCCTACTAAAAGCCCAAATATCCTTTCTATCTAAAGACCAAAATTCCAGAAATCCACATTCAGTAAAGCAGAAACATCTGGCAATTTCCAACAACATGAAGGAAAATTAAAACATGAATGGATCTAAAGATCTAGATCACATATGATTTTTTTTGTCTGAACATCTATTTTTATCATCAGTTAACGTTTATGCACTGTGTGCTAATAGCAAGTTCAACCCTATAAATGGCACCAAGATCCAAGCTGTTTCTGCTTGGATCCAAGCTGTCTTTTCTATGCATAGTTTACAAATTGAGCCACTGATTCTCTGACTGTTACTGGCAAACCATCAGTGTGTACAAAACTTGTAGAAGTCCCAGAAGGACCAGCTGGGCAAGCACCAATGACTTTTACTTTCCCAGATGCTGAATTGCAGAAACATAGAATACTTCACATCATTTTACTTTGCCAAATAAATGACTATGGCTATTGGACATGGTGCTACTTGGTCATGAGTTGGGAGGACGTAATTCATGTGACTGGCCATAGGAGTGGAAACACCTACAAATTTTTACTGTTAAGACATGCTTCAGGTCCCCTAGGGAAAATTGTGACAGCTACTGGGCTGACAGCTATCACTGAGAAGACAAGACCTGCTATGAAATTCACAGCAAGAAGGACACACTTCAGTACTTGGAAGAATATAGGTCCTTTAGAAAGTTCTCAGAAATACCACTGCATTGTATACACCTTATCACACCACTACCACCAGCCAATGTATGTCCAAATGCACTTAGAGGAACCACGGTGGTTTTCTCCATTTTGTTCCCTCATCAGTGGGCCCTCCAAAGCAGAGGAGAAGTAGCAGCTGTGTCTCTGTTCCTTGCTGTGGTTACATGTACATTTTTTTAATGACAGGAGATTTGTATTAATACTTACCCAGCTCATGATGTAAACTGAATGGAGAAGTATTATACATAACTTACAGAATATTAGTAGAATATCTGGAGATCCATGGATGAGCAACAGAGAAGTGTAGGCTATTACCATATTGTTATAAACGCCTGTTGCAGAGCCAGGGTAAGAAACCCATATACTTCTGCAAATCCCTCACAGATCATTGTTTTGTGCTGCTTTTGCAGCAATTGAAATTATTGTAGGACTATACAAACAGAGATACAAAGTCTGAATTACATTCCATGTAATGATTTTCTGAGTAGTTCAAGGTTTGCATAAAAAAGCTATCCTTAGTTGTTGTTCAAGACTAACAATGAGTATTTAGCTAAATTTAGAAATATCTTAATTTATTTTTACGTTAGTATCGTATCAGTTGACTGCTCCTTACATTAGCAACACATCACAAATTAAACTTTCAAAAGTGAGCCTCATTGCCAGTATATGATACTCTCAGATTAAGCTCCCATCCTACTGGATGCTGTGCAAACACAGAATCAAAAAGTAACCATGTGGAATATTCTAGCCAAGAGCCAACACTTGAAAACACAGGTTAGGGCATTAAAATAAAGTTGGATCATTACTTAGGGGGGAGAAAAAAGAAAAATAATGACAGATGATGTAATTCTTACCTACCCACTAGTGATACAGTGGGTACTGCACAAAAAAATCAATGAACAAGACTCAGTACCTGCCCCATGAGGTTACAATTCAAATGAAAGAGCACAGAAGAGAGTCTCATGAAAAACAGAGGAAAATTATTTGTGTCCCAGCATGATTTTGTATTTTGGAATAGTTATATTTTGCAAAAATATTGTTATATTATAAATAATATAATTTATAAAAATATTATATTAATTATAATATAAATGATATTGTGCAGATAATTTTGGTAAGATTCACAGTAAGAGTCAATCACAAGTTGATAGGAAGGAGACCTTGGGTAGTACAAAGAGGAGTGGAAAGTGCCAAGCAGGAAGAGCAAGGTGCATGGCCTCACACTCACGGTGGGAGTCAATGGGAAGCTGGTGGCTAAGGTTGAAAAGCAGAAGAAATTGAAGCTTCTACACAATAAGAATTTGAAAGACTGCATTGCAATAAGGCAAATACCAGGGTTGAGACAGTCTTTCAATCTTATTTGTGATCCTGGTGTTTTGAGGGGAGAAATTTCATGGGATATCAAAAATACTCCAATGAGTATATGAAAGAGCAAAGCTACTAGCCTCGGCTTGATACTAGTTTTTCAACTGAGAAAGCAGAGGTGAACTAACCTGGCAGTGAGACTGCACATGGTTGTCAATGAATTTTGCAGTGTCTTTCAGTGAAGTCTTCAATGAAATTGAGAGAGGCTAATTCTTCTGCCAGACAGTTTGTGGCCAGACTTGTGGCCTCTTCTTTATTTTTCTATAAACTAAAGGTGAGTTCAAGCAATAAACTCTTTTGCTTGACCTCACCAGCATTAACTTCTTGTCCAATCCTTCTACTACATACATATATTAGTAGAAGAGTTTTGCTTCTTATACCTAGAGTTTATAAGGTAGTGTGGGGGGTGCCTCTCTGAAGGTTTTTCATAAGAAAGTATTACTTTCATTGCCCATTTACGATGAAGAAGACTGTATCTAGATCTCTAGTAGTACTATGAAATTGTTGGCAAGACCACCTGGAGAAGTACTGTGAGAAGAAATGCAGTATTTTCCTCTATATGACTGTCCACTTGACACTTAATGTGCTGCATGGTGACATAAGCTATCACCATCTTGAATAAAAACTTCACTTGAAAATTAGCTTATGCAGCCTCATTGAGGTAAGTTGCATCAGAGGACATAGTTTAACACTAGAAAATCAAGAGTAGCAGCAGAACATACAAAGGAGGAAGAGTCTTCATAGGGAATATCCTTCAGCACAAGCATCTAAACCAGGATAAGCACTTTCAGGGTATGATCCTGTGTTGATGCAGCCCTGTTCAGTGTTGGACTAGGAGGAAATGATAGTAGAGAGAAAGGACAGGGCAGAAAGAGAGGCAGTGGTTAGATCTTTCAACACAGACAATCCTTCCAATCCTAACATGAAAAGACACAGAATCTGGAAAGCTGCAGCAAGGTAGATGAGCAGTGTGCAAGCTGGAGAATTCCCCCTATTGCACAAGCTATGCAAATGTAATTGTAGGCTAGAAAGTGCAGTGACTCATAGGTGAAGTGGATGTGAGAATATCTGGGTTAAAGAGAGCTTGTACTGAGAAGACCATGTGTAGGACCTCATAAGTTCCCAGAGAAGGGAAGTGAAAGGAGTTAATGAAAACTCATTACCAAGAGTCATCCTGCCACAGACTGCTTTCTTGAAGTGGCAAATGAGGAGCTCCTGAAGCTGTTTAAACCTGGTGCCATTTCAAAACATTCAGATATCCTGACCAGTAGATGATCTGGAGGCTGGAGTGAGGAGCAGAGAAAAGAAAAGAGATGAAGCACAAACCTCAGAAAACTAGGGTTGGGAACAACTTGGGGTTTTGGCAGGACATGACAAAGTTCATTGAACCAAAAATCAGAGGTGTTAATGCATATTAGGAGGGCACAGGTTGGACCCGAAACAGCACTCTGAGGTGACAGAGTCCAGCTGCTGTAATGTTATGTGGAGGAAACAAGGGAGTAGCACTGCTCCTTGGCGTTTCACCTCCTGCAGTCTCATTAATCAGATGACCCCAATGACGTACACATCAAGATTCACGGGAATAAAACACAGGATTTCCATGTTTTCTCAGCTGAATGACAGATGAGGAGCGAACAGATGGCAGTAGAGGTGATTCAAGACCAAGCTAATTTAAGATCATATATCTGCAGAGGAGATGGACCAATAGTGTAGTAGGCAGGAAAATTAAATGTTGGATGTTTTCAAGACTAGGTTGGATAGGGCATGGAGCAACCTTGTCTAGTGGACAGTGTCCCTGCCCATGGCAGGGGGGTTGGTACTGGATGATCTTTAAAGTCCTTTCCAACCCAAACCATTCTATGAGAGAGATGAGCATTTTGTAACTCCGAGCACATTCCAGACAGATCTGCCCTTCATGACAAAGGATGAAAATAGTGTATGAGCAAGTGAGTAATGAAAATACTGCCTCTAAACCACCTCACTTTGGACTTTCTGGACCACCTGCCATGGCTTTGACTTTCAGTGCCACCTCACCCTTCTGAGGCAGTTGGCTGTCATGCTGCAGTTGCCTGTTGTGTGCCCTTTGAGGTCAGGCTTCTTCATTGCTCCACTGAGTGCCCTGAGATTCCTCAGAAGAAAAGGCACTACACAAGGTGTGGCACATTACTCACACCATGTCCTGTGTCAGTTGTCACAGGATATTAGTTATTTCTCTCTTAGTTACACAGAAGTTGAGCAGGGTTCTCTGAAGGGAAAAAGGCTTTCCACTGGTTAAAGCTGTTGGTCCTCGGATGTGCTTTGGAAAACTTCCTCTCAGACGGTGAAGACCATTCAGCTTTTTCTGATTAAGAAACCTGCTTGAAATTAGCAATAAATCAAACCCACTCTTCTCAGGCAAGACATCTGTTGATAACCACGTCGAGTGCAGCAGCAGTAAAGAAAACCAGGACGTGCACCACAGATGGCTGCAGCCAAGGTGGAGACTAAGAATCTGTAGCTGTTAAACCCTCATTTCTCCTGAGCTAACAGTATCTGCAGTTTGCAAGCCTCTGAGAATTAACCCAGCATCTTGGCATCTCTGCTCTCACATTGCAGAGCTGCAAAGTTTATTCTATTTAGTTTCTCTATAGATCAGCTATCAGAAATTACTATGTATAAAGATTTCCCTCTACAGGTGGTTAGAGCTTGTAACAGCCTCTCACTTTCCTGCATCAGTTTAATTAGTGCTTTGTCTCATCATTTACTTTGTTATTATTTTACCTATTCCCCCCCCATCCCCACCCACTATGGACTTTCAGTCTATTCCCAGTGGTAGCCAATTCTCTCTGCAAAAAATGTCAACTCCCTTTCATCCCCCTTAAGCTTTTACATTGCTGACTTAAACTCTTTTTGCAATTAAATTTCATTTGCAAGCTCGTTTCCCGAGTGAGTTGACGCCTTCTTTCTCCCCCCACCCCAAAATGTGACAAAGTGAAAGTTGCAGCCTCTGCAAAAAGTGTGGGGGTGTCTCAAATGCACCGCTCCCTGCTTGCAGTTTGAGCTCGCAAACTAACATGCTTTCCTGCAGGAACATCAAATGCACAGGACACACAACACGACAGCCTAGAGAACTCTTTGAAAGGAGGGGGAATGCAACGCTGTCCAGTCTTTTCAAAGGCAGGCAGCAGAACAAATCAGAAAAGTCTACTTCTTGTAAAAGCATCTAACGACTGAAATCGGAAAACTTTGCAAAAAGCAAAAGGAAAACACCTGCACACACACACACACACGCACGCACACACACACAGAGAAACCTACCTTGCAAAATCTTCTTCACTTATTTTTGTATGCAAAGAAAAAAAAACAACAAAACAATCCCCAAACAAAACAAAAATAAATAACTCCCTCCCCTCCAAAACCGCTTTTCCCTCTTCCCCACGCCTTAGCTGGATTTCTAGGGAATTTGGGGACGGGTGGGAAGAGCCGAGGGTGGAGGGGCTATATAAATAAACTAGAGCGTTTCGAGCTGTGTATCGCGAAAGGCTGTGGGTTTCGCGTAATGTGTGCCTGCACTCTTCCAGGAGAAAGGGAAAAAAAA
>WEIV01006063.1:29958-50093 GCA_013390005.1 Calyptomena viridis | reverse complement strand
AAAAAAAAAAAAAAAAAAAGAAAAAAAAAAAAGGGGGGTGGGGGGGGGAAGAGGGAGACCAAATTAGATTGCAAACCCTAGACCAGCCTCTCTCCCTCTCTCTCCTTTCTCTCTCCCTCTCCCCTCCTTTCCCTTTTCTGATCTAAAAATATCCCCCTTGCTTGAGCTGACTGCGGTATCTTTTGTGTTGCATCTTTCTGTTTTTAGCCTTTGCATGAGCCATTGAAGGGTGGCCCGCAAGAGATCAGAAGCACAAGATATTGATCTATCGATACCCTCTGGGGCCAAGAATTAATTTTAAATGAAAGAGCTGCACCTTGATTTTGGCAGTGGGTGGGTGGGCAGATGACAGGGGTTATTTTAGGATACCATTCACATTCTATGAAGCTGCAAGCTTCCACTTTCTCCCTCTAGATTCATTTTAAAAATATCCTTCCTTCTTCACCCCACCTCTCTCACGTGGACCTGTGGGCAAGCACATGTCACCCCCATTCATACAAACACAATCCAATGGAGCAGTGGTAATTTGCAGAGATGGTACATTCACAAACAGCAACACAGTCACTTTAATGCAGGTTGATTTCACAGAAAGGACACTGCAGCCCAGAGGAATTTGATTAGACTGGTGACTTAAATTTGCAAGCTGCTTATTTGGTTCCTTATTGTCTTCACCCTAACTGAGCAAAACTGACTTAATCTCTCTTTCTTTAAAAAGAAATAGGAGAAAAATTCTGTTTACACTGTAGATTGAAGACCTAAATCTTAGAATCGGTAGTAAAAGACAGTAAAAAACATTGATGGTGATCAGCTTTTGAGTGCTTTGCATCAAGGCACACACCCATGGCCAGATATAGCTGTATCTATCCATGGCCTATCTTATGCAGAGCTTTGTGTAGGTACCATACAGCAGATCTAACCCTGCAATGTTCACAGATCAGTAGAGTGTTTGTGATTTTTTTTTTTAAACGGTGAAAGTATTTAGGAAGAGAGGCACTATGCTAGACAGTAATAATTTGCAAGATCAGGCCATAAATAGGACTCTAGCCCTGCAAACAGTTATTCACGTGCCAAGTGTTAAGACTGTGACTAATCTAATTTGAAATCAAGGAGATTACTCATAGTAGTAACATTAAACTCATGCATGTTTGCAGGATCAGGGCCTAAATGATTAATCACCACTGCAGTTAGGCACTATTGGGTACACCATTTATTACTTACGATACTTCAGCAGTGTATACACTCAGATCCATCCCAGAGCATGTGCATTGCTCTACTGTAGTGAAAATGAGCATCACATTCTGCTTAACAAGGAAGTGTGCAATACACCTTAGTATTCGTATGCTCAGATTTTTGCAATATTAATAAGCCTCCCAGAGGCCCTGGTAAACATCACTTGGGGCAAATTTGGAGTCATTTGAGCAAGAAGTTGCAGATGCACAGCCTGCCTGAGGTGGGTGTCTCACATGTTCCTTTTTTTCATGTAATGGCTACACAGGTACTATAGCTGGAACTGTATCTGCAGGTTGCTGATGACTCCAAGTTAAGCATTGGTGTGTGCAGAGGCTCTACTCTTAGTTCCAAGGGACAAATAGGAAAAGAATGTAAGCACAGCCATTATATGAGTCTTTGTATTACTACTGATGATGATATTATTATTGTTGTTATTATTATTTTGCAAAAGATGTTTTAGTACTGTTCAGACTAGTCTGTTCTTCGATATTCATCTTTGATATCCAGTGATGACACTACTGCAAAAGTGGCTGACCTTTGAACTTGGGTCCCCATATCAGCTTGTTGCAAACTATTGAATCAAAGAAAGTGAGGTGAGGTGCACATAAACAGTAAGACACGGGCTGAAGCAAGAAGGTTTCCTGGCAGCTTGCTGGCAAAATAACTAAGTGATCCCAGGTGACACGAGGTGTTGGTTAAACCTGAGCTGCACCCATGCACTGTGCAGGTGACTTCTCTTGACAGTTTTCGGGAACAGAGTGATGCACACGCTTCTCATGTTTTACAAGAGCTCCTTTTATCCAAACTCTGCTATCTCTGGTTTAAAAAGAACATTTGGGAGTTCTCTAAAACAAACAGTCCAATGTTGTTTTAGAAACATAAGTAGTCAGGAAAAATTAGTAAGGACTTACTTGGGGAAGATATAAGACAGTTAAAAAAAAACAGGATTAGGTTACCTGGAGCAAGGAAAGTGGATGCAGTCAAAGAAAAACAAGCAACTTGGTCATCTATGCCAATAATTCACTGACAAAAAATCCCTTTAGCACAGAGTGTTCTGGAGTTTCTAAATTTTTTACGTTCTGGGGATGCTGAACAGAGAGAAAGCTTTGGGGCATGTGTGCTGATTGAACAGGGGCAGGTTGGGTTGATTGGATGAAGAAGGCAGAAGGGTCTGGAGGAGAGCACAGGAAGAAGAGGGTAGAGGAGAGTCAAAAGCAATTGGGAGGGGCATGTGTGTTAGAAAGCAGCAGAAAACAAAGCCATGGAAGTAGAGCTGGGGCCTAAACCAGAAATGTGATGAGAGGCCTGGTGGAGAATGAAGGCCAAGTAGGCAATGAAGAGAACAAATTAGAAACACTCTCCATTTCCCTCTACACAAGCAAAATATGTTAGCCAAACGGGAATTCTGCTGGGCACCAATCCCATCTCTGGCCAGAGACACCTAGAGCTTTGCTGACAGGGTTTTCCTTCATGTGGCACTTTTGTTTGACTAAGAATGAATCTCTGAATTTCCAGAGCTGTTAACTCTCCAATGCACCAGGAGCAGCCGGGGGCAGGACCTTGGCTCTTGTTCCCTGTCCTGCCACCCTGCGCTGGGTACACTCACGCCTCACAGCACTGCCCTCCTCCTTGCCCACTAACCTCTGGCTGTGGGGTGGGAACGAGAAGGGTAAAGCTGAGATGGACATGTGGGAGGAAATGAGGGACGAGAGCTGCAAACAGTGCATGCGTGGAGAGGAAGGGGAGGATGTCAGAAAGCATGGAGGTACAAAGTGTAGGTGTAATGGAGGGGATTTCAGAGGACCTGAAGCACTGTAGGGGAGTAAAAAGAGCCAAAAGGAATACAGTGGATGAAAGCAGTGAAAAGAAATGGGAGAAGCTGAGCAGTTGAGCTTTACAAACTTCATAACCAACATCCATACCTCATGGTGCTTTGGAGTGCTATGTTTCAGGTCTCCTGCTTGTCGTATGTGCTCCCTTCCCATCTGTCCTCTCTACCTTTTAAAGTGTAGTTATGGCTCCAGGCTGCTCCACAGCCTTTCCCCAGCTCCTCTTTGGAGCTTCATGCCGGTACCTGCAAACACAGGAGCATAAGGAGGGAAGCAGTGGGAAACACAGTGAACCAAAGCTAATGTGGGGATCCAGGCTCTGGACATGGAAAAGGTTGCATTTTTCTGGTGGTATGTATGTGTGTGCGAACTGAAGAAGATTTGGTAACCCAAAACTTTGCTTAGAGGAAACTAAATTTCCTTCATTTCCTTTCAGGAAGTACAGAAGCACAGAGTGGCTGAAAGCAAGCAAGGAAACCCCAGAGATGCAGAATTATGTTGCACATATTGCTATTTGCATTGCAACTTCAACTCTGCCCTCTGGGCACTGTGCCACAGCAGGGCCCTCACCCACCATCACAGGCACACTAGAAATGAGCATGGAGGACTTTCAGACAGAGTCTAATGTCTCCCTTGCTGTGACAAACACAAGGCAAGGTCACACAAGCAAACATGTGCAAGCTAGACTTGGCCTCTGTTCAAGTGCTGAGCCTACACATATCACACTAAAATATATCTTGTCTTTTCCCTTTCTATACAGATTCCTTCTGTGAGATGGCCTTGCTCACCTCTCCCAATGACCAGGAGATCACACCACTAGGCTGTGGACAATTTCTGCAGCAAGAGATTACTGTGGGCACATTGGCCAAATCTCTGTTGGCAAACTAAATAACCCACACTCCATCTCTGAACATAGACCTTGCACTGTATCACGATATCAGCTTTTCCAAGCTGCTCCAAGAGAAAATCAATACAGCTACAGTCAACACAGTTAATACACTGAGAATAGATGCAGATAAATGTTGGATTTCCAATTTGTTGTCTGTGATTCTAATAATAGCACACCCTAAGAAAGTGTCTCAGCTCTATTTATTAGGCTCCTCACTTTCTGCCGTGCCATTTCTAGGAGTTAATGCCAGCAGCTCACAGTTAAGATTGTGTTGGGAAGGGCTATTTCTTTTAGCATTTCACTGTTAACTTCTTAGACATCGCAGTCCTATGAGTATTGGAGTTTTCTGGAAGAGCAGGGAGACACCACACCACCTGTGCAGCAAAAAATGTTCTGAACACTAAATAATAGTGAAAGTTCAGTGCACACAGTGTTTTATCGTTAAGCACAGGAGACCATGCTGTACACAATGAGATGGCAGTCTAAATGAGGAACTATACAAAGAAGAGCAATTAGAAAAGGGGAGGGAGGATGGACGAAGTAAGTTACCAAATTTTACTGTGGGTGGAACAGACACATCTTACTATTTTCAGCTTTTAAATCAAATTGGCATCCTGTGTTTAAAGACTGCTAGGAATTACTGCAGGAATTTCAGTCCTGGAAGAAGAACCAGGAGATTTTCAGTCTGGATAGGCTTCATGACACATGGTTTGAGGGGTATTAGAGGCCACAGGCTACATATGCATCAGAGCACATGAACAAGTGACTGTATCTAGCTCCAAGCCAAAGGAAGATGTCTCTTTTTCCCATGCAGGGGAGGACTACTCTTGGAACTTGAAGTCCAAAGGGAAATTCCTGGTCTGCACAGAGTGCAAGGAGTTTGAGGGATGGAGGATTTATCTGGAATTTAGCAAAAGCAAGATCATGATCAGCTATGGCACTGTCAGAGGCCTGACCAACTGGTAAGACAGTGAGAGGTGACTGTCCTGCATCCTACCTAACCAAACATGTTCCAGGGCCAAAGTAGAATTCCCAAAGCTTTGCCCATGCCACACATAAAATGTTGACTGGCGTGGTATTGCTGTCAGCATCATGAAACAGTCACACAGTTTCTGACAGGAGACCCCCTATGCAGCAGCCTTGGATATGATGTCCCACGCTTTAGCATACTTGAGGCTGGTTTTTTTCCTGCTCATTTCCCCAACAAATGTTATACAAACACATCACTGTTGTGTCAGAGCATCTTTCATGACAGAAAGCCTTTTGCAAGTTTATTTCTATCTCTGCTGCATTGTAGCCAAAATTCTCAGAGAGGCCATTTTGGGCTAACTCATTCAAGAGAAAAATCTGTTTCAGTCCACAGGTAAATTCAACCTGCTTCCCCTCTTCCTTTTTGTATAAAACCTTGCAGCACCTATGTTTTGCTTGCACCTGTGCAGGAGGAAAGATAGAGACAACCTTACCTTCTGACCTGCATGACAGGGCTTTCCCTCCTTTTCAAAATGAGATGAAGGGGCTTGAAGGCTGAATCATCAAAGTTAAACAATTGTGGCTGTAGGCCCTGGTCCTCCCATGCCTGCTTAGTTGAGAAGGAGCTCCCTGTTACACATTGGCTTGTCACTATGGAGCAATGAGTATCTTCCCTCTGCATGCTGTAGGGACAGTGTCGGTACTTTTCCTTCCTGCCTGGCTTTTCCCCTCCTCTTCACCATCAAAGAAAGAAAAAGGAAGCAGGCAATAATCCAGAGAATGGGGTGAGACTCGCCCTCTGCAACCCAGTCCCTTATTTTAGTGCAGTCTGTAGTGACTGATGGAAGACCCCCTGACTGTGTATGCTGGCTAGTCACAGCCCATGGTGGGTGAAGGTCTGACTGCATTGCCCTGACAGTTGGAGGGGAAGGATTGCAGAAGAAGGGCATGAGCTTGCAGGGCAGGCAGGATGAGTGTTGCCTTCCCATTTCTGATATCACCGAGGACCATCCTGATCAGTCCTCTTTTGTCAAATTCGTCCTTGTCTGAACTCCACCTGGAGTTGCAGGTGGTGAGGTACATATTTTGACTCATCCTAGGAAGTTATAAACTGACTCCCAGTACACCTGACTCCATTTTGGATTGAGAAGATAGGGCTCTAAAACACAAATACACAAAATACTTCTTGTGACATGCTCAGACAGAAAAGCTTCTGCTCATCTCGTATTTTCTTTTATCCATTGCATTTGGAAATTTTTTTGAAAGCAAGACTTCACAGTGGTCTTTAGCAGTTGCCAGTCTTTTAATTCATCAGAGCACTTGCAGACACCTGAAACCATAGCAGGGTGGGGTCCATGCCCAAAGGTCCAGAATCCCTGTTCAGTGCTCAGCCCTGTCTCTCTTCCCTCTACGCTGGTTGTCCTTTGGTGAAACCACCCAAGCCCCTACACAATGCTCTAGGGCAGGAAGAGACAGAAGAAGCTGGGGAACTTATTGTGGTGAGGATGGATTCAACCACACTAGGCTAGGAGATGGAGGTGGATTTAAAGTTTGCTTAAAAATAAATATTCTGTGTGTAAATATTCTTCTCAGCCATTACTTGCCTGTACTATCTCACTTAGCAAAGGAATTAAAAATATTTGGCTGCTAAATGCATTTGCTACAAAAGCTTAAAACCCCCAACACAGCAGCCCCAGAGCCAGCTCGAGCCTATGACTGTCACTAACATCCTCCCGGCTTCGGCGTTGCTGCTATAATTACTTTCAGTGGAGTCTGGGGGCAGAATTAGGCTCTCTGTCTCTCCCCTCACCAGAGCTCCCTGCTTCAGCCAGGAGAGAGGTGCAGAGAGACCCCAGGTGCATTTTAGGCCCCCGCCACTCGTCCCCATCTCTCTGTTTCCCTGTGGACAAGGCCCCCAGCCAAGCTCCTCCATCACTACCCGTGTGTTCTCCAGCAGCATTAACTTATGCACACACCATTCACCAATTGTTCAGCATTTTTTGTCAATGAAGGCACATTTTATGAATTAGAAGAGCACATGCCCCCTTGTGGCTTGACTTCGTTCCCTGCTCCACGTCGCCAGCCCCCTCCGCACCTCGGCGGGGGGACTCCGGCACGGGGGGGCTCCGCTCAAACCTGCACATGGGTTAAAAATAGCCCACGGCACCCGAAGAGGTGGCCGGGGTATTTGAAGGATGAGCTGGAAGGACAGCAAGCACAGAAAAAACAGGGGGGGAAAAAAGCGCGGAAGCAGTAGCTTGAGGAGTAGAAGGATATTTACTTCCACAGGGCTTTAAGAAGGGTTTGACTAATTGAATCGAACTGAAAATTAAGGCAGCTGACACATAGAGCAGAATGCAGTCCCCTGGTCTTCCATGGAGCAGATACAGCACAGCAAATGGCTTCTGCCTGACCTATATGGCTCAGACACTCACTAGAGAGCGTGAGTGGAGCTGATTCTTCACAGCCTTTTCTCTCCTCTCCCAGTCCCTAACACTGGATTTTTGGGGTTTGACTATTGTAGCAGTTTAACTACAAGAACCAGTTTTTACTGAGAATGAAAATGAACCCCATGACCTAATCCACAGATCCTGAGAGGATCTGGGTACAACACTTTGATTTGAGAAATACAGGATTAAAGACCAGAGGAGAAGAAGCAAGAGCAACAGTGCACAACCCACCCATGGACCTCATTTACAATCAGGGTCACATCCTGCAGTTATTATTCGTGGCAAAACCCAAGAAGACAGAAGCCAGGACAAACCTCCAAAAGCCAGCAAGAGCCCTGGCATCACAGGTTATGGGATTGCTGTCTCTGGGATTGTGGCTTACGTTAGGAACCAGGAATGCCAGGGATCTGATTCCAGCTATCATATCACTCCTTTCCTAGGCAAGTTTCTGTAAAATGAGTGTTTAGTTCTCTACCTCCTGGGGGCTATGTGGCTGAATTATTGATGGTAGAAGGTGAAAAGCAATAAACAAGAAATCAACCAAATTGCTAGCATGAGGGAAGAACAGGTATTAATATAATTACAAAAAAATAAAATCATTGTTCCTGCAAATGTGGGAAGGAGTGCTGTCTCGTGGTTACTGGAGACAGGGAGAGGCAGGACTCTTGGGTTGCAATGCCAGCTTGTGTGCGGCAGTTTGTTAGGCTCAAACTAAATACTCAGGTCAGTTTGGTCCTTACTTGCAGTTGCTCATTCTTTGGTCATGGATTTCCTTGTTATTTTGGGGGCAGCATCTAGCACTGTGGTACCATGGACGGTATTGTGAAGAGACAGGATGCTAGACATAAAACACACACACATTTGTGCATGTGTATATTTGTGACCCCTTCCAGCGTAACTATCTGTCTACATCATTAAAAACATTTTGGGGTTGATATCTTACCTTTATGTCTGTACACACAAAGACTTCAATCATGATTAGAGCCTCTAAGAATGGACACAATATACAGACAGTAGTGGGTGTTATGAGTGACCTTTGTTTCTTCTGTCTTACACAGAAAGCCTTCTTTTTCAGTAAGCCTTGAACAGTCTTGTATAGCTTGTGGGATTTTTTCCTTCATGTGACTGTCAGTTTAAAATACTTGGGTGGAATATTGAACTTGAATGCTTCCACCTTCTCCTCTTGCTCTTTGCATGAACCAACACAGGCTTCCTCTCCTGAATGAGCAGAATGTCTTTAATACAAATGGTGGCAGCTAAACTGGAATTGCTGTGTATTCCAGGAATTGGTTCCAGGTCTTGGTTCAAAATATTCAGTCTAACAAAGAAAGCCCCTTCACACACAAGGAGACATAGAGCCAGTAAACTAGATCATCTGTATTTCCTCCTCAGAAATGCAGAAGAAGAAAACAGCTTGCTTTTCTGGGGCCAAGGGCCAGCTCCTCTGGCTCCCAAGAAGAGAAAGGGAGGCAACACTTGGATAAAAAATTTTAACTGCCACTTGTTCATAGGAACAAATTGTCAGGACTACAACCCAAATTTTTCCAATGTGCTTTTCAAAGCTAAACCGCAAAAGATTCTACCCAGAAGGCAAAGATGCTTTCATCTTCCTGGATTTGGAGCTCCTGTTAGGGATGTCTGAAGGGTTAGTCCAGGTAGCAAAAATATCCTAAGGATACAATATAGTCCAAAATATCTTTGGTTCTCCATGCTACAAAGGGATCAACTCTGCTAAGTTTCTTGTGTCATGCTCACCGAGTCCCTATCAGACTGACCTGATGCGATGGGAGCTGGGGGTGCTCAAGGATAACCCCAAAAGGCACTGGAAGCCCTGACGATCACTGGTTTTGCTGGGGAGAGGTCTAGTCCTGCTGCTTCTGGCCACCGCCACTCCCGAGTGCAATTCAGAGGATGCTCATTCTTGCTTACCACATTTGCTCTGGTGTAGATCAGGGACTTGGTCCCCTCCTTAGCTCACCTGGGATGGCTAAGATGAGAGTCCTTGCCTACCCATGTTGGGGGGCTCTGGAGAGGAAATTTACTTTCCCCTGCCCATGTTGCTGGCACACCTGGCGGTGCCTGAGGGGGTGAAGCTTTTCAGGTCTTTGCATTGATGCAGCCTTAAACAGGGAGTGGGAGGAAGATGGCTGGCGATGGGCTGCAGAGCTCTTTGTACTGACGTTATTTCTGCATGATAGAGATTATGAATCCAGGTGGTTCATTCATTTAGGACCCAGCATTGGGCGAGTGGATGGTAAGAAAGCACCGCATAAACTGGGCAAGGGTACAGGGGATAAAACTGTCCTATCCATTACCCTGGTGTAAACCCCAGTGGGGTCGGAGCTGTCATATTGCCAGAGCTACTTCAGCCCACTGACAGCCACAGCTGTATTTCGTATTTTACCTCCCCTCCTTTTCAGCATCTCGTCACAGTGGGGATGTGACTGTCGGAGTCAGGCAAGGCAGGCAGCCTGACGTGGCTTGGGAATGGAGGTGGGCAGGGGCACCAAGCGCCAGAGCCAGTGGAGGGGAAGCGGTTTGCAGCGAAAAGAGGCTGCGGCGGGGAGCATTTCCTGCCCCGCTGCCGGATAACTACATTTACCTTGGGGATGTCCTGGTTTGTAACAGGGTTGTTCGGAGCTTATTCGCCCCCCAGCGCGTAGGGCTTATGTGCCTGTGTTTAAAAATAGACTCGAGCTCTCCAGGCCCCCCGGTGGTGGGGAGGGCAGAGGCTGAGGCTGCCCCAGCCCGCGTGGTGCCGCAGGGGCGCGGAGGGGAGCGTGCCGCTGATGTAACCGCGTGTGTCCCGGGGTGGGTGGGATGTGTGCTGGCACCGTGCTGGTTCTGTGTGCGGGGCTCACGTGGAGCCACTCCCGCAAGGTGGTGGTGTGGGGGTGCGTGGGGGCATGAGGAGGCGGGGGGGCTGCCGGAGAGGCCAGCCCGTCTCTGCCTCCCCCGGAGGGAGCACGGGGAGGGGGTACGTCTAAGCTGCGCTGAATCCCCTTTAAAAATCTGCAGTTTGATGCCTTACTGGTTTTTATTTCTCTCTCCTGTTCCTCTCTCGCCCTGGAGTTCTGTAGTAGCCCTGAATTAGCATGTCACGTGTATGGCATGTGGAAATGAATCAGGGGCATGTGAGGAGGAGGACGCCTGTGTCTGTGTTTGCATCCAAGGATCTCCTCTCACTCTGTGTTTGCGTAGGTGTCTAGCTCCCTTCTCCCCCCTCCCATCCCTGCTTGCCTCTCTCTCTCCCTGCCTCCCTCTCATCCCTCCATCTGGCCAGCCCAGCTCTCCCTGCCAGCTCAAGCAATACCTAGGCAGAAACTGCAGCTTTTCCTCTGCACCCCATTAGAAAAATAGGGTGGCTTTAGGCTCTGGACATGTACTCAAGGGAGAGCATGCACACACACGCCCAAACGTGAACTCCCTTTCCTGCTCTTCCCCTTCCCTAGATTTTTGCTCCTTAGTCAGCACCTCAAGCCCTGCAGACTGCACCAAGGGCAAGCTTATTAACGCTAACAACAGCAGAACACAGCCACAAACCAAGCCCCAGAGCTGCCTCTGTTGGTGGGCAGGTTGCCCTCAACCCCTTTTAAGGGAACAAATATCTGCACATAAAGCCAGGCATGAATCAAATCCACCCACGGGTAGGGAAGGGAAAATGTCCCCAGTGGGGCACGGAAACCAGTCAGGATCCCCAGGGAGAGCGGCCAAGCACGGCTGGGGGAGCAAAGTCTCAGTGAGAGCTGAGGAGGCTGGAGAGGAGGCACTGAGATTCTTGGGGGGCTCTCACACACATGTCATGATCTGTCTGTCTGCTTCAACCAAGATCAGAGCTTGGCTCCCTAAAACAGGGATGATGCCAGGAAAGGGATGGGGAGCACATCTGGCACCCAGTCCCCTGTGGCACAGGCCACATAAGCCCAGAGTTCTGTAGTCCCAGTTATGACTCTCACTGGACTAGTTGCCCCCTCCCCATGGGTCAAACTGCAGTACTGCTCTTTTTTTAGATTCTCCCACTGTACTGAGATGGGATGTCTCTGCATCCCCCAAACCCACTTCCCAAGAGGCAGGTTTCACTCTGAGCAGCTCCCAAGTGCTCCCTGATCCAAGGAAAGGGTTGCCCCTAGATGATTTCATTCAAAGTTCCCATCCTAACCAGGAAATAGCTACCTGACATCTCCCTCCTCAAATCGCTCCCAAAACAATTTCTGATGTTTCCAGCTGATGTTGCCAAGCACCTGAGACAGCTCCCCTTGCCCACTTGGCCCTGGCTCCTCTCCACTTTGCATGCCATGGCCCCCACTTTGCATACTCCCTTTGCTCCGCTCCCTGTCCCTCCTTACCTTCTAGGCTTTCCCCTGCCCTCGTCTCCTTGCCCGGGGCCCTGCACCCTGCCCTGCCTCATGGCCTGTCCCATCCCGTCCCCACCCCTCGGGGACAGCTGCTGCTGCTGCTGGCAAGGTGCAGCCTAGTGTGGCGAGAGGCTATAAATAGCTCTGTAAGCTCCGCTCTCATTGACACCGTTTGGACAGAGGATGGAAAAATAAACAAAGGAAACTCCAGGCTCTAAGCAGCAGCTACATTCCTCATGCTAAATAATGACAGATTTTCCTCCGAGGTGTGTGGGTAATATACAGATTGGTATTGGGAGGTGGTGGGGGGAGTAGGAATCAAAACAAATTATACACACCCAGTGCATGTCAATATTTTGGTCCCTCTCATTCTGCCTTGTAGTAGTTAAGCACATGCAGATTGCCTATATTTAGAAAAGGGTATATTTTTAAATACTCTGAGATGGAGATTGTTTCCATTAATAATGATGGAGCACATTGGAGGAGGCAGACCTGGTGAGGAGCTGTCAAATGTTGCTTTAGTGACATATAGAGGCCTGAGAGATAAAGGACAGGGCAGGAGCAGAACAAATATTTTGAAATCAAGCAGTGATTACCCTGAAGTTTGCAGTTGTGTTGCTATTTTTACACAGGGGGCTGTTTGCACTGGGAGATTATTCACAGTTCCCTGATGCAGAGACTCAGGCAGTTGGGGAAGAATTATATTATCAGGGGTTTATTTTATTTTGTGCTATTTTTTCCTTTTTTTTTTTTTTTAATTGAGGACAGAACATACACTGCAGCATAAAGGTTCAGCTCAGAATGGCTGAAAGAAGGGATGGACACAGAAAAAAAGTAGCATTTATTATCCAATTCTGGGATGCTAACTCAGCCTGGCTTAGGAAGGGCAGTGTCTGCATTTTAACAAAATCCTTTTTTTCCCCCCTCCATCCTGTCATTCCCAAAATAGCCTTCCTCTCCCGATCTCAGTATTTCTCCAGGGATATTAATAGTGAATTTTCATTTATGTTATGGGATGCGATAAACAACCAAATAAGATCTGCACCATAATGTGTGGGGAGCTAGACATACTGGGTATTAAGAGACTGCCCAAGGAGCTTACTATGTGAAAAGAGAAAGAGAAGAAAAAAGAAAATAATATATACAAAAGAAAAAACCCTTTTTAGCTTTGTAAATGAAAGTTGAGTGACTCACCCAAAGCTATAGAGGTAGTCTGTGGCATTGGTGGGACACAAAGCCAATTTTTCCATCTTAGGGCAACACCCTTCATATGATCAAGCAGATGTTTCAATTTTTTTCTCTTAGATGTTTCTGCATGGCTATTTCACAAGCACGATGGTTTACAGAAACAGTAAATTTTCCTATTACCAGTAATTTTCCTATTACTCTCTCATGGGGGGACACATACTAGTCAGAGCTGCCCTCCCCATCTGATGTCCAGCCTGGTGGAGGGGGACATCCCCAGCAGCCTTCAAGGCCCTTCCATGTTACAGCCACTCCTGTGGCTCCAGCAGACTGATGAATGGGTACCTGTAGCCTGGGGCAGCAGATCCCTGTGGTCCCGTTGGTACTGCCCAGCCTTGGTGCTGCTAGGGCTGCCTGGTGGAGTGTCCCTGCTCCTGTCCCCTGCTGAGTTGAGTCAGCCACAGCCCAAAGCTCTCTCACTCCTGGGGAGAATAGGGCTTCAGCATAGCTGTTCAGACACCTGGTGTGGGCAGCTTCATCTCTTCCCCCAGTTGGCTATCCTGGTGACATTGGGGAAATCCACTCCTGAAGGGCCGTGACCTGTCTCCCATCCTCACCTCCTGGTCAGGGCTCAGCCCTTTTTCCCAGCCGTGCCAGGCAGGGAAGGTCATCTTCCTCTGTTGTCTCCTTGGAGGCAGCTGGCCTTCACCAACTATGGCAGTTATCCAGTTATCAGAACTGCACATGCAAATACACCCCAATCTCCTGGGAAAACCCATTCAGGCACCACATTTTCCCCAAACTTGTTTGGAGAGGCAACAGACATGGCCTGACAGGTAGGAAAGTGCTGGGAACAGATGCTCCTCAGAGTTTTCTCTTGCTTCTGTCATGGCCTGACCTGGATAAGTCATGCTTACCCAGCAGCATAGAGCAGGAGTAGCTGGAGTAGTCACAGGGTGGGATTACTCAATGACTTGTAAATGCTTCTGAACTCTCAGAGTAAATGAAAGTTAGGTGATGGAAGATGCTGAAAAGTTTGGGGATATGGGGGAGCTCCCAACTAGAGTCTTTTTTAACCTACCCTACACCCCCCCCCCCCATACCACTGGGAAAAGGAAAAGTCCTTTCCCTTCCTCAACTGGTCTTCACCAACCTTAGGGTGAAACTCAAGCTGTCAGCTCACTTATGAGGATTGTGGTGGTTTTTTGGTTTTGTTGTGTTTTTTCTTGGAGTGTTCAGCCCACACATTTGAGCTTTTCCCTCACAACTTTCTTACAAACAGATACAGTGAGAGGCAACAAACTGAGCTGTCTTTCTCTGGAGGGAGAGGGATGGATAAAGGTGGGCATTTCAGACTAAGCCTACAACACTTGCTGAAAAAACTTCCTTTTAAACATATGTGTGGAGTTCAAATCCATCTTCAGCTAAAGCTTTGAATGAAAAATAAGTCGACAGCCTCATTCCACCTGTCTGATGCACAGGCAGCACACCCCACATGCATGAGCTAGGGATTTGGGGAAGAAGCAGTGGAGGGATTCCCATTAAGGAATTCCCATTAAGGTCACTATCTGCTTGGGTAAGATGTGGAGGAGGGCTCATCTCCTTCCTGGTGTTATGAACATGAGATTAGTTGCCTCATGGTTGCATAACTCCCTTGTTCCTGTGGGAATTCATGTGTTACTCCTATTTAGAGCTGCTAAGAAGAGACCCCATCTTTTGGGGATTAGGGCCTGAGGAGTGCAGCTGAGCCATTTAATTGGGCTTGTGCTACCAACCATCCACCAGGCACCTCATAGAAGCTCTTCTCTCTTCCAGGTTTTCTCTCCAAGGGAAATGGCTGCTTCACCTGAGGCTGGAGGTGGGAGGAGTTTGCAAGCGTGCTGTGTGAGCCTCCTGGGAACTGGGGCCACAACATGGGAACTGAATGGATTTGACCTTTTAGTACAACATGGCTGCAATGTCAGCATGCTGGTAAAGAGTGACTTAACATAGAAGACCAGCTATTTCTGTAAAACTAATCTTGGCCTTGCAACCTCCCTCTAGTCTGCTCCTTGGCAACAGAGGGTGGAATGAGATGGACTCTGGTTTTAAACTATGGCAGGTTACCAACTTTTGCAGTTACATGATATCTGTATCTACACAATCAGAGGTTTGGAAGTATACTAATTTACTACAATCTCTCTCCCTTAAACAAAATAGGCTCTTGCCTCTTCTTTATGTTTTGGTTGTGATGCCTCATCAAGCTCACCATGGTGCAGATTGCTCTAAGGGAGTCGTCACAGAGTGGCAGAGTTGGAAGGCACCTGTATTGCTTTATCTAACCTATCTGTCTAGCTGGAGCAGAATCAACCATAACCAACATCATTCCTGACAGATGCCAGTTCAACCTTTTTAAAGGCTTTGACAATATCCATTACTCCACAATCTCCTTTTCACAGAGGACTTCTTTGTGCTGCAGAGAGCAGGTGCAATGGTTCAGCACTGGCCACACTGGTGTCCCCAAATGGAAAACCTGGGTGAGCCTGGCCAAGGTCCATGATCACACCACATAAAGTGGACTTCCATGCATTTTTAATCCTAGCAGGCAACAACCAGCTTCCATGTTAGCCCAGAAATGTTAAAGCAAGGGTAGGTTGAACCTGCACTGCAAAAGCTATTAGTGTTGCAGGCACTTTAGAAAACTCTCTTGGAATCATGAAAATGAGATGGGGGTGTAAAGGCACTGAAGAGAAATACAGCTATGAAAGATAGCTCCAAGGAAGACTTTCAATAGAGGGTTGAGGTATAGGATGACTCTTAGCCGAGCACCAGGACTAAGATTTCTATTGGCCTTGATGACAATAAGCCTCTAGCTGACAATGCTTCTGTTATGGTCTGATATAGCTACAGGGACAGTGGCATCATGCCAGCTGGGTGTTTTGCTACTTCTATGAAGATAGGCTCAAATGACTCATATGTCACTGACCACATACCACACATTTAAAGTAATTGTCATGGATTTGATTTCTGGGGGTGAGGTTGTTGTTGTTTTAGGTTGTTTTTTTTTTTTTTAAATATTAATTCCTTTCCCTCTACTCTCCTCAATTTAATTATGGCTGTGTAATCTGGAGATCTGTAAGGCTCTAGCATGAGGTCTCTGGTTATCAAGTTTCCATATTCACAATTAGCAAATGGAGACAAGAAGAGCAGTACTGGAAGAAAGGGTTTTAACTTAAGATCCTTAAGAGGATCTGTGATCCTGTTGTCTCATTGCTAACAGAAGGGCCATGGATGAGGAAGGTTTTAGGTTTCAAGCCCAAGTTTCAGGATACTTAAACCAGCATAAAAACCAGACTTTGTTGGACTTTCTAGAGGTAGAGAAATGGTAAGGAATTAGGAGCATTTGAAGCCACTCTGTGTAGTGTTCAAGAAATGTTGATGTCTGCTTGATCTTAACTGAGAAGTTCTCATTTCCTGTCAAATGTCTTGAACAAATGTCTCATGACCTTTGAGGAACACAAGCCTGAATTTACCAAAATTAATTTTTTCACATTCTGATTATCAGTGGATGCTTTCTCTCTCTTTTCTCCCCCATGTCATGTAATAATACCATCAAAGACATCTCTCTTAAACTTTGCACTTGTTCCTAGACAGATTCTCATGGAGAGCAAGGGCCTTAGGCACAGTCAAACGGAAGACAATAGGCTTGGAAAAGTCTGGGATGTCAACCTATGACACTTCTCCCAGCACTGCACTGCACTTATGTGTGAAGAGAGCAAGCACATTGAACACAGGACACACTGATTAGCAACATCATCCAGAAACTTGCTGGCATTATTTTGAGTTCGACATTGGTTCACCATACTTTCCATGCCATGTATGAAATGGTATGCCTCATACAACACTCCTGCAATGCTAACTAAGGCACATTCAACATTGTGTTATCTCATTTTAGGATTAACTCAAAGTATAGATTCAGAACAATACCATCCCATAATTAAGAAAAGTAGAGGTGGTGTTTTGGGAAAAGATTTGAATTAAGTGATTGGATACAGCTCATGAACATTTTCCATTTCTAGAACAGATCTGCAGACATGAGGAATTCCCTACCATAAATGCCTTCTTCCCAAGAAGCCATTTCCCCCCTTTCTTTTGAGGGAGAATGTTAATTTTTTTAAAATTTTCTCAAAGTGCAGGAGGGTGAAAGCTGGTGAATATTTTACACTTGGCTTCCTCAATGAAAACACCATACCTGTTGAGACATACCCATCTCCAAGAATCTTAGCTCTGTCACAGAATTTTCATTGCCATCTCAGATGCTATGGAGCATTTTGCTCATGTACCACAGTAACGAGCTGACAGGGAAAGAGAGAGCAGGCATCTACACACTTCCCATGCAGATAACCAGTCAGGCACCCCAAGATGCTAGTCATGTCCAGTCAGACCTGAAAGGAAGAAATGAAAGAACTCAAAATTTGCTGCCTATGGTAAGAAGGACAAGTATATTTAGGTGATGCTATGCTTTAATTATCATGGCAATGGAAAAATTCTTCAACGCTGTTCCAAACTGTTCTTGCTGCAGCCACAGCTGAGACCTTTCTATTGGCTATATCCCTGCACAGGTGGTTTCTTGGTGAGATTTTGAATTGCCCATAGATGCAGGGAAAAAACTGGATTCAGAGCATGTGGTACATTGGGAAAAACACCAGACATCAATGTGCTTAAACATGGGACAGATGCAGTACCTGAAGCAACTAATTTCTGTGTAATTCCCTCCTCAGTGATGATGTTCCATTATAGAAATGAAGGATAATATAGATAGCCAAAAGCATGAATCTCTTAGTCCAGCTTTCTAAATGGCAGTCTCCTTAAAAGGTAGGTGAAGGTCTGGAGGCTTGCAGCCTACATGTCCCTCCACCCTGATGTGGTACAAAAGATGACAAGAAGATGGAGGATGCTGTTGCACGTTTAATACTGCAGTGATTTGGCACTGCAGGTTTGGGAAAAGGAGGAAACCTGACTTGAAGGTTAAAGTCAAAACTGAGAATCCCACCTCCTAATTTCTGTTCCAGGAATTGTCTGTTATGTTGTTTTTCACAAGTCCCCCCTGTGGTCCAGTGCCCCTCTTTTTGTAAGGGGTTAGTAACACCTAGCTGTCTCCTAGCTGGGTGTACCTGAGACTGGGGGAATGAGTGGCTGTAAAGGGCTTTAGGAACTCGGTTAAGGGGTAAGAGTAGCAAAACATTAACTGTTTGGTAATAGACACGCAATAGACTCATGTCTACATATTTAATACAGGAAAGCAAAGTGGAAAATGTCTCCAAGAGCTTCTCCTTGTTGTTTTCCTTTAGACTTCTGCTGCTTGTTTCTTGTTTCTGCTTCACAAGGGAAATTTCTTTGGATCTGTCATACAGGCAGAAATCTCCTGGACCAGGATTGTAGATTTTTTTGGGTGGAGACAACTGCAGATAGGTACTAAGCCTGTACATTTCAATCTCCCTATCTGGCTAGATTAAATACATTTATAGCACACAAAGTGTGCTGCAAAGTAGAAACTAGAAGGCTGGCTTTGTTGGGCAGGAGAGAGTTAATCCCTATGGGGTGCTCATGTACGTCAGAGCAGGTTCCTGTCTGTGCAGTGCTCAGCTAGGATTGAGAGCTTTTGTTCCTTGTTGTTTTTCATGATTTCTTTGCATTTAATAGTGTTTCTTTTTTTTTTTTATTTTTTTTTTTTTATTTATTGTTTTTTTTTTTTTTTTTTTTTTTTTTTTTAAATACATTTTAAAGAGCATTTCAAGCTGGCAAATCGGGGGACAGCCTGAGAACCCCGTAGACTGCAGTCCCCTCAGATATTAAGGAACATCATAAACACTGGCAGGACAAGTCCTCACTGTGGCTATGGCTTGTGTACTTCAGCCTTTAGTGCCCGTGCCACACCCTGCAGGGGCAAGATCCCAGTTCATCTCTCATCACCTTCCAGGAGTCTGAGCAGGGACTAACAAATGGTGGTGGGACTAGGGATGAGGTCGCTTGCGCCACCTCTCCAGCTCTGCCCCTCTAGGTCTCCAAACAGGCAGGTGTTACCTGTCTCAGCGGGACTGGTGGCTATCAGGTGAGAAAACTCGATGTTTTGCTCCTAGGTTCTGAGTCAAGCCCATCTCTAAGCATGACTCTCCTGTTTGATTTTTGACTGAATTTGAAACAGTTTGGAAGAAAGTGGTGTCATTGTTCTCCGAGCATGAATCCAGCCCGAAAGGTTTGAAACTGACAGAGCCTGAGGTGGTTTCTGTTCTGAATTACAGACATTTCAGGACAGATGCAGTGCTGGATAATAATGTCTCTGCCCCCTCCAGAGGCAGGAAAGGTGAGCAGGGAACTCCCTGCCAATGGGCTGTCCCCTGGGCTCTGGGGAGATAGGCTGCTGTGAGAAGCTGGAGGGCACACAGAGGTGAGGGACTGAGCTGGTAAAGGAGCTGGGGAGGGTCAGCTTGAAAGTGACGATCGTGAGATTCGTGAAATATATAAAGATTAACCCAGCTGTGACTAAAGTTTTGGCCAAAACAACAACCCACAGTGAAAGGCGAGGGAATCTCACACCGCAGCCCAAAGGGCGAATCGGCGTGAGGCTGCACAAAGGAGCATTCCGTGGGCTGGGAGGATCGCCCGGAGAAACATTCCGATGGGCAACCCCCCCCCTTGCAGAATCTAGAGCTGAAGTGGGTGAAGCCCTCAGAAACGCAGTGCTGGGCACTACCTGCCCGGGAGGGAATCGTCGGTAACACCGCACCGCCTCCATGTTTCCACTCCCGGCACCCGCATCCCTCGGGTTTCAGACGGTGTGGGCGGAAGGGAAGGTTCCCCCTCAGCCCCCGGCGCGCTGCGGTGCCGCCCCTGGGGCCGTTCACCGGGCGGGGAGGAGGGGACGAGTCGGGAGATTTCCCCGCAGCCAGAGCTGTCACCGGAGCCGGGGCGTTCCAGCTGGGCTGCCCGGCAAAGTGCGGGCGACGAGGGATCTCACGCAAGGGGGTGTCTGAGAAACATCCCCACAAAGGTGCTCCTGGTGCTCCTACAGCGCTGCCACCGGGGCTTCCATCGCCAAAAAGGCCACAACTCACCACCCTATCCCGCCGTCCCCCGACAGAAAAGGGCGAACCCGGGTCGAGGAAGACACCCCGGGGGCAGCCGCACCACGGGCACGGATGGGAGCGGGGGCAGCGCCCTCTCGGCTGCGATGTGGGCCGGGGTTGAA
>WEIV01006063.1:18484-29709 GCA_013390005.1 Calyptomena viridis | reverse complement strand
GGCTGCGGCTGCCACCTGCCGGCCGAGAGAGGGAAGGCGCCTTCCGCCGCCCCCGACCCTGCCCCGGGCTCCTCCGCCCCCGCCGGGGCCGCTGAGCTGGGGCGAGAGCAGCTTTTGTCCCTGGCGGTGAAAGATGCCGGCTCCAACCCCTCCCCAGACAGGGGCAGAACAGGACATGTGCGGCACGGACAACGCCTTCCCATCCCAGCACGAAAAGCTCCTGGCCACGGTGTGAGTTCCCCACGAAGCCGGTGATACTGGGGAGTCGGAGTTACCCCTCGCCGCGTTGCCCGGTGTCCGGCGCCAAGACACGTCCCTCTGGCAAAGCCTGTCCGGGAAAGAAATACAGGGGATAGAGCTGCCATGAACCAGCAGTGAGGGACTCAATACGGGGCCCCTTGGGAGGGCAGGAAGGGGGTTGTTAGGGTACCTAGGAGGTTCCAGTGCTGCAGGTGTGTAAACACAGAACTGCACAGGGAGTCACAGGGCCAAAGCTGGCACACAGAGAAAGGCAGAACAAAAACTGGGACCTGGAAAGTGATTCTGTCAGTGGAGACCAAGACTCGGGTGGCAGAGGAGGGGGACAAGGCAGCACGACCACAACTCAGCAAACCTGGTGTGCCCAGACTGGCAAAGGGCTGCAAGACCTTCATACCACACCAGTTCTCTCAGGGAAGGTGCTGGGACAGTCTGTGGGATAGGATAGGAGAGGTGTACAAGGATGGGACAATTCTCATCTCCTCCTAGTAGGACAGGCCATCCATTCAAGTTCAAATATGTCCAGAGAGGAGGCAACACTAATTTTGTCCTTAGCTACTTCTCATCTTTGCTTCAGCTGCTCATTCATTAACTTAGAGGTACAGGAAATAAGGCATGACAGTGCTGGAGTGCTCCAGTGTCAGTAATGGTGCTTTTCCTGGCATAGAGAAAGACACAAGCACGGTAAAGGTGAGGGAGGTGGTGGGGATTGCCCCACAAGCCACTACTCACACTACTGTGCTCCTCAGCCTCTCTGGCTACTTGGTGGGTAACAGAAGCACAGCTGGAGGGGGCTGCAAAAGGGAGCAGACAGAGAGGCTGGCTCTCAGCCCCCAGGTGCTCTTCCCTCTTCTTCCTCCCACTCCTCCCACTTTCCTCCAGCTGCTGGTGCTGCTCTTTCCTCCCACACAGCAGCTCTAAGAGGCTGGAGGAGACAGTAAGGAACAGGGGAAGCACTTAGAGGCTGACAGATGCCACCGCCTGGTTTCTTTCCAGATCCCCATCTTCCTTCAACCTTCACTGTCTCCATTTGCTCAGAGTTGGCAGAAGTGCTTGCAGGGGTGCCTGAGCTGCACGATGTGAATGAAGTGAGGTGCAGAGAAATGTGGGTGCCTGGGAGCTAAAGCTGGTCACTGCAGCCCTGGGAAGAAGTCACTTTGTTGCAAGAAAAGGAAGATTGCTTTAAAAAAAAAAAAAAAGTAAAGCTCATTGGTTGTCTCCCCAGACCCAAGCTGTGCCAGCCAGGATCCATCTTTTCTGGAGATCTTGTGAGTAGTGTACAAGCAAGGCTCTGAGATGGCAATCAAGACCTGCTGCACTTTGAAGTGAAAGACTCACAGGGATGAATTAAGTTCCATTTTACCTGCAGTGACCTTCTTGTTCATTCTACTAATACCAACTTTTATACTAATATCGTGAATTTATTCACATTTCTTATTCCCCTCTTAAACCTTGTAAAGCCATGCTGACAATTTTAGAAATTCTTGTTCTACTTTTTCACCCACTCGAAGGGTTGTGTGTTGAACAGACAAATCACAGTAACCTGGTATACCAGGACATGCTATCCAGACTGAAAGAACTACAAGTGCCATGCAGTCAGTCAAAAAGGTAAAAAAAAAAAAGCTCAGGGCTAAGTCAATAAATAAAAAAGATGGAAAGAAAATAAAAGCCTTGTCCCTGGATTCACATAGGTAATGGAAAGGACAGACTCTACTCCTCTAGGCAGCACTGAGGAAGGCTGAAACTACAGGCAAATAGAAGGGGGGTTTGTTTTGGCTTCTCTTCTGAAGAGTTTCTAAGGGAACTTCCACCCAGGATTTTTTTTTCTTTTTTTTTGTCTCTTGCAAGTCCTCCAGCTGAAGAAAGCAAGCCTTGTCTACACTAAAATATGCCAAATTGTTTGTTCTTCTGGTCAAAATGTCTTTGAAACATTTTAGGAGAAAGTGGTTCATAAGAGACACTCTGGGATTCTAAAGGCACAAAATATCCTGTTTATGAAAAGGGACACAGGGCTCTTTATCAGGATACCAGCAGCAGTGCTGCACTGATCTGATCTCCTCCTTAGGAAGTGCCATCACTCAGGTTGCAGCCACCCAATTTTTTAAGAGCTTTTAGTGATGTTCTTGCTAAGGTTGGCTATAGTATGCAGGTGCAGGGAAGGGTGTCACTATAGAAATTTAAAGGAAGGCCTACAGTGACAAGGATAAGCTTGTAGGGCTCTTGCAACCTGATGTGCTAAGATGCTGCAAAAATTAAAATTGCCCTATGATGACAGTCAGGAATTAATTAAGTAGGGTTTGGAAGATCATTCAATTCACCTCTCTCAGATCACTGAAAAAGGACTGTAAGGCCTTCAATCACACATAACACACAGATTAAAAAGGTTTTAGACACAATTTTCATTATGGCAGTCTAATAGTTAATAGAATTGGTTTAGTGAATGAGGTAGGTCACATCATTTACCTTTGTTGTGTGAACATGTGCATCTACCCATGCTTAGGGACACACACATGCCATTGTGCCATCCACTTGCATAGAGAACTCTTTCAGATGACCCCACAGGAAGACATGTCCCTGTGCCTCACAAGAGACAGAACTCTCTGTCTGCAGGTCCTTGAGAAACAGGGCAAGAATGATTGGGCCAGAAGATGCAGTTGATGTATGACATGTATATTGGCTGCTCTGGTGTCAACGCCTCAGTTACCTGAATTGCATCCTGACCTTTCTTCTCCAACAGTAACTGCAATCTAGGTGGAGAAGGCAGAAAAAAAGCATATTGAAGATGCTATACAGTCTCCTCATAAAAAACATAAAATTGCTTTTAAGTAAGTGTTCTACCCTCCTGAACAAGTCAGTAGGCTAAAAGCCAAAGCAAGTCTGGTCAGGCATTGTTTTAGTCAAGAAGGCATGTCATAGATAAATGCATCACAGAAAAGGTGAGGGAGAAAAACTATTCATGATCTTTTATAATACAAGTAGCAGGTTCAAAATGAACAGGTAGTTCTTCACCAGAAACTGAACTCTGGAACTCCCAGCCATAGGTGACCATGGATGCTAAAATATCTATAATTTAGACAATGGACTAACAAAGTCATTATTGCAGTATTACATGACCATGTTCGAAGGGAGAGATGTCAGCGCACCCAGGTGTGGGTGTGGTAGAGCAGAGCAGAGGGCTTTCAGGACCTCCCTCAGCACTCAGAGCTGAGAGGGTGCTGTGGGACCTTCCTTTCCATGACTCAGGGGATGTTTCTGTACTTATGCCTGTCCCTGAGCACCTGCACTGGCGCTGGCCTGGGAGGCTGAGCAGCTCTCATCCTCCAAACACTAGAGGGACATACTGAACATGCAGAGGACTACATGTCAATGGCAGGTACCCCACAGTCTGCAATGGTTTTGCAGCATCAGCTTGCAGCTTCTCAGATGTCCTCCTTCTTTTCCGATGTCTCCAGATAACCAGAAGAAACCATCCACTCAGGCTACCACTTTGTCCTTTTTACCTGGTCTGGTCCTGCTGTCAGAAACGGTCTCTGATGCTAAAAAAGCAGGACTTTTGGCCTCCTTGCTTATACCTGGAGCCTTTTCTCCCTCCTTCAAAGCTTGTTTTCTTTTCCCTTTCCCTGGAGAACATGGTTTCCTACCTTAGCTCCTAGTATAGTAATTGGTTAAGACTGGCTTCCTCCTTCCATTTATTTTGTTTGGATCGCATCTGCCCACAAGTTAATGACTCTTAATGACTTCTATATATTACTTCTTTGCTCTTCAGCATATGGATCACAAGCTAGGGTACAGCAAAAGGCACTTGTAAGACATAGTGGTAACTCATGCTATCATACTGTAATTTGTAACAGCTGCAGCTCTGGGAAATAATTTCTTTAAAAAACCCCTACGAACAGTAGAATTAGACTATTAGAGACAGAGGACAAGATTGGATTTAGTTCCAAAAGCAGAACAGACAAAAATTCAAGTTGAAAGTTTACCATTAAATTGTACTAGAAGGATGACCTCTTGATTTGGCAGAGTTATATTTTCAGAGAATTGTGGATTCCTTGGATTTTAAAACCAACAGTGGTGTTACCATGGAAGGACTGCAGCCCAAAGGTCTGACTCAACAGCTGTCTGATTCCTGGCTAAGGCACCAGTAACCACTGAAATTCTTCTGTGGGCCCATGTCTGGGGCTCTACACCCTTCAGAGCAGAGACTGGCTATTCTGTAAAATACCTGGCGTGCCATGGGCACAAATAAATATAAATAGCAATACTCTGTTAGACGAGTAATAACCCAATTCTGAAGGTTTGAAAATAGAAGGAGCAGCCCAAAACAAGATTAAAGAAAAAAACCTCAACAAATCAAAATACATGCCTTTAGACAATCCCCCTAGATTATAAATACAACAAGGTTAACTCATGCTCATCTGTATTCAAAACAGTTCCTTCTGTGGCACTGTCATCACACCTCCTGTGGGACTACTGTACTCAGATACTATTATTTTTGCTTTGGAATCCAGAAGTAGATCATTAGGTTTAAAAGGTTAAAAAGCCCAGCTACCTGCAAAAGTTCGAGGGGCTGCTTTTTTAAGCAGTCAGCCATATCAAAATACTGTTTCTAATAAATCTTGAGCTTCTCAATACTCAAAAATGAAAAAAGCCTAAAGCATAAGAACCCTCTCCATTCAGACTGTCATTTTCTTAACATTCTATGTATGGAATGTAGGTTGCACCACTCTTGTGCAGATTCACTAAAAACAGTAGTGAAAACAAACTGCTTTTAAGCTCATTACTTGTCCCTTTCTGGTAGTAATTTGCAGGACAACTTTCTGTTGGCTCTCACAGATGACCAGCCAACAGACTTCAAGAAGACCACCACTAACTGATATGAAAGCTTCATAAGCTTCAGTGTTCACCCACCCAAATTACTTTGTTTAAATCGACACTGGCACACTTGAGTACTTTCAGCAAATTAAGAGAAAAAACCTCCCAACAAAACCAATCCCACAAGTGACAAAGGTTACACTTGCGGGACATTTTTAAGAGTCTCATTGACCCAAATATGGCCAGCTGGTCCCTCTAAGGAATCAAGGCAACCTGCAGCATTCCATGAGGACACATCTAAGTGATGCTTGAGATGGGAGCACCCCCCTGAACCTGCCACACAACACACAGTAGCTCTGGAGGAGGAGCTTGCATTTTCTGAATGCCAAGGCAAGTTCTTCTAAAGCATTTTCACTAGTCCAGTGCTGATATTAAACTTTTCCTATTACCCACTTCATAGGTTTCCACATAGTTTTTGTGTTGCTACTGTTTGTATTCCCTGGCATTGCAACTGTTTCTCATACAAATTCATAAACACTAATTATTCTAGCTCCAAAAAAGCCCCATATGTTCTAAAAAGATATCAGACAATGCGTGGGAGAAAGAGAGGTACAGTGAGGAGGGGAAATGCCTTGCCTAAAGTCATACAAGAGGACAGCAACAGTGGTAGAAACATTACTATTCATGAAGCAGGTCTAAACCCAGAAGGTCCTAAATTGTTAGCCAGGAAAGTTCATGGCAGCTATTGCAAATGGCAGGAAGCAAAAGAATCACAGTACTGCAAGAGAGCTAATTAGCATCTTTGGCTAGATCATACAATTCTCAGGGAGAGGTTAAGGGTTTAAGGTTTTTAATCTTTTTCCTGTAACAGGGAAGGAGGAAGGGTTATAAAGTGGGGAAAGAAGGTCATAAGCTACATCAGAAAACTTCTGATTACCAGTTACGAAAATTTGCCATCATAGGTGATGCAAGGTGTCCACAGGTGATCTGTCTCCATTGCATTGCAAAACCTCTTGCTTGAATGTGATCCTATGGTCACACTGGATGCCAACATGGTATTTTGGGGTTTTCTTTTTTTGTATGGTATCAGTGCAGTCCTCACCAGTACAACTACGACATCAACAGGAAATCAAACCCAACTGATTCAGAGATAGAAGTGTCCGATTCTGCTAAAATGTCCTGTAGCATTTGCCCTCAAAAGCCCCTATCCGTAACATGTTATCTGTGAACAAATGGAGACTTTTTTCCCCCATCTGTACTTGATTTCTGGGTATGCTCTGAAAAAAACAGAAAAAAAAAATTTTTTCTTTTGGAGAAGAGCGGATTTTGCCATTTGCCTGTGGTTATGTCATTCCTCAATTAGACTTCGGTGGTATGTTTAGCAGAGCTAGTCAATGTGAAATGAGTTACCAAACTTCATTATTAGAAATCATCTTGAAGTTCAGTTTGTCAAAGGTACCTCAGCAGTCAATGGAAAGGAACAGGCAGTTCAAACAGGCAATTTGTCACACTCTGCAATAGGGAGGGTAGATCACCTTCTCAAGATAATAATCTTTTCCATTTATTGAAGACAGAACCTAGACAACCACCTTAGCTTTTTAAGAAATAGCTTAAATGGAGATGAATGTAGACCTTAAATAGCCAGCCCATCCTGCAGAGAATCACACCTTTGCTCCATAAAATTCATCAGCCTCCATTTCAGATTGCTGCTCAACTTGCTTTCTGCGCATAAGATCAGCACAGTTAGCTTTAATTGACTAACATTTGAACACAGTCAAACCACTTGAACCCACCACTCTTGGCATTTATATAGGAGGGTTGAAGGCGTGGAGATGAGAGGGTGTTCCATTAGCCTTCTCCAAGGGCAGAAACCAGCATTCTCCAGCACATTCCCCAACGGGTGAAATCTTTACAACAAACATTCTATTACTAGTGTTAGGTCAAGTTTATGCTCTCAAGTAGATCTTTTTGCTTTCTCGCTTCAGTTTGATGTACTGCTTATGCAGTACACATCTTGAAATTATCTAAAATCTCAAAAAATACATTTAAGAGGGAAACATAAACTATTTTAAAATTAGTTGTATGGCAGAGAGCAAACAGTAGACAAGTAGCAATGGAACACCTGCACATACAAATTTTATGGGACTAAGGGAGTACAAATTAAAGTATTTAACCAAGACTCAGAAAAAAAAATCTCAAGTCAGATGACTGCAGTTTTCAAGAACCATTTATAAGGTGCAAATTTGTTGGAAATGCAATGTCCTGCTATCTCCCTGATGGCAATTTATAGTATGGTCACACACAACCACCTTAGTCTTCCTACATTTTTTCATGATTGTATACAGTACATCTTGCTGCATTTCTTAATGAAAAAAATTAATAAACACTGGAGTAAGCGCAAGATGCAAGGTGACATGAGTAAGAACAGCCAATTTTAAGTGCCCACCAGTGTTGTCCAGGAGTATAACCCTTGGTGGTCCAGAAAAGTTCTATTTTAATTTGATCTTTTGTCAAAGCCATGAATGACCACCTGTTCTTCACATATTGCTGCCTTATGTTCCTAAGGACCAGACTTACTCTTCACTTAAATCCTGGAATCCCTCATCATCAGTGAGACAGATGCAGTAGAAAAGAGTTCAGCATGTGGCAACCACTTGATTTGACCATGTGCTACATTAGGAAGCCAAACTGTAAGGTACATCCTCTGTATTGTTTAGTTTTTGCATATTAATTTTAAAATTAGTGCATGAGATGTTTACCAAATATATTCAAGTGATTCCCAAGTATTTATCAGCCTCTATAAAAGTAAAGCAAACCAGTTAACAAAACTGAGTAAAAGTAGCCTCTCTGCACATTACTTTAGTTCAAGGAAAAGCTTTTGCTCTTTTTTCTAGCTCAAATGGAAATCCTTTCCATTTATTTGCACCTGCCTTACTGTTTCCCCCTCTCACAGCTTTATGTGAGAAATGTCTAATTCATGATCCCAGTCCATGATCCTAGTGGTGGTGTGTGTATCAGACCTACTGTGAAGTGATCTTCCTCTTGGAGTTTATATACAGATATAGCTATACCTGCCCCCAGCCAACAACTTTTAGTCTTCCAGTAGCCTTGAGAAGAGAATAAAATATGACAGGCTGTTGACTCAGTTGACAAAAATTTAACACATCCACCCATTTTTAATAAAAATCTACCCAACAGCTGCACTTGCTCATACCTCTGTTAGGCTTTCTAGATAAATGAAAATTACTTGCAATAAAACAGAGGTAAAATTTGCATTAGAACTGCTCATCTTCAGTCATACATAAAAATGCTCAGGAATCCTTTTAAGAAGTAATAAATTACAGTATTATAAAAATTATGTTGATGTAGTAGTTTCCACCACTGCCATATTTGCTCTTAGTTTGCATCCATGTGAGAGGAAAAATATTGGGGGAAAGAAGAGTAAGTTCATAAGCATTGTTAGTTTAAAAACTATCACAAAGAAGCATGTTTAACACTAAAAGCTGGAGGGTAGGTTACACAACAGCTGATTCACGTAACTTTCCCTTATTTTGCTCTGACATAGAAAGACACACACAGAGGTGCAGGGAATTTTCCAAGAGTATGCACAAAATCATCGTTTAATCAGGAGTGTTAAAGGCTTTCCTGCCTCCCAGCTCTGTCTGCTCCTGAGGAAAGGCTGTATCTCCCCAGACTCTTGCAAAAGGCGCATCACACACCAATCAGAGGAGAGGCTGTGAGTTGTTCATAAACAATTTATTTTATTTCAAATATGTGCCCTTTTTGATTGATCAATGATGTCTGGAGAATCATGTCCTCCACCAACCAAAGACAAAACTGATTTGGAAATCTTCCACCTGACTTATTTGCTGTTGATACCTTGACACTGTCTCCCTTCTCCTCCTCAGCAGCTGAAAGTATGGCTCAGAGAGAGCATAAACTTGCACCTTATTCCGAAACGGCTAGAAATACAGTGAACAAAGAATTAGTAAATTAACCACTCAGGGAGGCAGAGGGCTATGAATATACAGACAAATACAAAACATCTTATTGGGATTTTTACCAATTCTTTTTTTTCTTCAAATAAGATTAAAAGCTACTTTGACTTTAGGGTCCTACTCATATCCCAACAGAAACAAACAATTCCAAAAATGGTTGATGTTTCTCATGTTTCTATATAAATATTTAAAAGTCTGTTCCTCTCCTTCCAAAAAAGCAGGTAGTATGGTATGGAGTGAACAAGACTGGACAAAGCATGAGTTTCACATGGATGAATTGCTAATTATCTCCTCTTACTATTTGGTACAGGTATGTGCTTTGCATTTCCAGTGACTTAGATTGTAAGACATGAAGCAAGTTATTTTGGATGCTGATGCCAATCTGAAAAGGAATAACTAACAGTGCCTGGGTCCTGGTACAGGTGGTCATGGACTCATGGAGGTTTCTTGGTTTAATATTTACACGGATGTTTTAAAATTACGGTCTGTGAAATATATTTTTCCGAAGATGCTCCTATATTTGAGAAAAAAATAATAAAAGAACCCTTGATCCAAATCCCATCTCTTTTTAAAAGTCTTGTTAAAAATTCTGATTCATCAATTTATCTTAGCACACTTAAAAGCAGAATAGAGAATAATGACATTTTTAAAAAAGAGAAAGATGCTGATCCCTAAGGAGACCGTCTTTCTTTTTTCATAAGTAAATGACACTGAATGGTGCGGATTCGGTTCTTTGCTGGGGCAAACTCCGGCTGAAGTTTTAGTGTTGACTCATACCATTTCATTGCCTTTTCAAACTCTTCCTGTAAAGAAGGAAATGGGAGTGCAAAGAGTCAGATTCTTAAAACAGTAAACACATTTTCTAAGCCTTTCCCATCCTAAGTAGTTGTGTAGTATGATATGCACAAAAGTAACTGAACCAATCCTAGTAGTTTAGGATATTTTTTCCTTCTCCCCCTAATAATCGGTATTTTCTTGGGCTAATGACTGAATTCTGCATAATCCATTGGAAGGAGTCAGACTACTGCTGAGAATTATTGACCAATATTCTTGCTGTTTCCTTTTAATAGTACATCTTAGCATTCTTGCTGTAAAAGTAACTTTTAAAACCAGATTTCAGTCAGAATTTATATAGATAAAATCTTTAAAATCATGGAGAATGCAAAAACATCAACTTTTCTGAAAAGCTAACATTTTTAGAAACGACCTGAAATTATTTTTAAAAGATTACTCAATGTAGAGAGTAAAAACTCAACAAAAAACCCCCAAACTTCAAGAGCATATAATAGCTAGACAATTTCAATTGATAAGCTGGACTCAGACTGGTAGTTAGAAGCATTCATGTGGAAATAGCATCTATTTTTACATAGCTGAAATCTCATTACATATGCCACCCTGCTTTTTTATTAACCAGGAAAGCATGTCAACATCCAATAGTGTATTAGAAGAAAAACAAGAAGGGAAAAGACCCCAAACATTCTGAGGTTTTAGGTCACTTTCAACACTGTTTTTTTCCAGTGAGTTCCTTTTCTCAGTAATTTTAGTTGTACAGTAGAGATAATACTAATTTCTAGCCTTATTATAAACACTAACTAGATCAAAGTGAGTTGTAAAGTCTTGATTTTTTAAAAAAGTGTATTTTATATATAGACAGTATGAAGAAATTTGAGTTCAATCTGTAAATTACATTGGGCACTGATAATCCAGACATTGAAACTGAACTTCCCTTATGTTTCTTCCCTACAACTGCAAATTGGGTTTTACTTACTACTCTAAGCTTAGCTCTTCAGGATAGAGACCCAATTTATCTTAATTTTCCAGAATTATAAGAATATCTTGTGCTTAGATGGATAGCCAGCACAAATTACCAACTGTTTGTTACTGTCTTAACAAAGCCTTGCAGAGAACATTCTTAAGCCAGCTTATAAAAACGTTGACCTTAAAGTACTGAGGAGTAGAATCAGTAATAAAAGTTTTGTCTTTCACAGAAGATATTACTTCTTGATGATCCTACCCTTATTTCTTCAACACTACTCCTTCAGAATGATTTGTGAGAGTAAGATTTTTATATACATGTAAATATTGTACCAAAGACACACATAACTGGTTGACAGCATACTCACCATTGCTACATACACATTTGCCAGAGTGAAATGA
>WEIV01006063.1:2449-16423 GCA_013390005.1 Calyptomena viridis | reverse complement strand
ACAACCAGAAGATATACTTCCCTCTTTAAAAGCATAACCAGCCACATCTTAGGTTAGAAAACTTGTCCAAACAAAGGCTGATGAAGACTCACAGTCCTATGTAACAAAAAGTTGTTTGAGCCTGGAATGCCCAGAGAGATGTCAAACCCACTGAACTACAGGGAAATACCACTGAACCTTTTCTGCACGTTTTTTTTTTTTGACAGTCCATAGTAAACAGGTGGTGAAAATCTTGAGGTTTCACCTCAACTAGCTAATATCTAACACATTATAGACATTTGATATACACGGTGTTTGCCTTAACACTAGACTGTGAAAGCTCTGTTGTGACAAGCAAAACATTATTTCATTTGAGTAGTGGGCACATGTGTACACACCTTCATGTGATGGGGTGCATAGTGCAATGCTTGCCGTAAACAATCAATCGCCTTCTTTCCTTGGCCTTTCACCCTCCAGTAAAGAGCTGCCATGCTAGAAAGGACCCATGAAGTCTGATTCTGGCAAAAGAAGAACACAAAAACTGTCATGCAAACACCTGTAGTGAAGAGTCTTTCTATCTTTTGCTCTTACAGTTTATTTGATATACTGAGGTAGAGGATGTTACACTTAAAAACAGCATTAAACTATTTCAAAGCAGCAAAAAGTTTCTTATGTGACAACACATATGCAATAGCCAGGTAAATGTGACTGCCAAATGAAACACAAATTCTAAATGCAATGTAATTTTCTTAGGAAAGGAATAGCAGTTCAATAGCTTTCAACAACAAAACCAATTTCAGTAGCCACAACAGCTTTTAACCAGCTGTCTGATGCTGAGCATCTAGATGTGCACACACATAACCCAACATGAAAGAAAAAACTTAGTTAAATTAATTAGCTGATTGGACTTGTAGGCTCCCTGCAGTCACCAGAAAAAGGAAGCATGCCCTGGGATGCAGCTCGGACCAAAATACTGACAAAGCCCAACTGACAATGTTTGGTACCTCTGGCTGGCTGACTCCCATGTCCTGTGTCCCAAAGGAAAATACTGTGTGCTTGAATTCTGTGGACTCGGATACACTAAATGAATGTTTATGCTCACATATGCAATTAGGGAAGTAGCCATCTTGATTTGTTTGATTGGCTCTTGTGAATACTGAATGAGACTGGTAGACAGAAGAACTGCATTGTATTTCCAACCCAGCCAACAACGAGAATTCTGTTTTTAGTCTCTGCACTAAATTTTCAGCTTATCTGGATAAAGTTTGCTGTCTGCAGGGGAAACCAGCATGTCAGAGAAAAAGCTAGAATACATCTAAATTGAAAAGAAACTAAGTCTTGTAACAGAAGGATAAGAGTAACATCTTTACTTTCTGGGAAGAGACAAAGCTATATGGGCTTTAGTTTCAAAGCACAGTAAGGTCCTCAGATGGCTTTTGGTAAAATAGGCTAGGGGCACCAAACTGTCTTGACTGAGCCCTCTTTTCTACAGTGCACTGGGATATTCTCCCTACTAGTTGTAAACACACAACAGCAGTGCCTGAATCCCTATCTGCTCTGCAGATCTTAGGAAAACTATGTCTCTAATCATCTCATTCCAAGGCCTTCAGCTGAGGTCCTTTGCAGCCTTTGGCCAGGAAGCTTGTGTTTCTCTGGGGAGAACAGGAAGTGCAGCTCTGCACATGGTACCATGCTTCTGCCTGAACACATCTGACACTTCAGCCCAAGTGCACGAGGGAAAAGAAGCAGGCTGAAATAACAGGAAGACCCTGCTTATCAGCTGACTGAGTGCTGCATGCCAGGATGTCACTGAAGGGATGAGACATGGTGTAACTCAACTTTCCACAAGCTCCAAGTCAATTTAGCATAAAAGGAAGAAGAGGGCTGAGAACTGTTGAAATAGTTTAATATCTCAATAATCAGCTCACTACAGGGCAGGAAACACTGGGAAATTTGACAAGCTTAAGTTTTAGTAGAGAGATATGGAAGACACTTGACGGTATAAGCACAGGATATACCTCAACAAAATACTTGTGACGGCATTACAGATGCTAAATAGACACAAATCCCTAGTTCAAGTACTAATACGTTCCTTGACTAGGATTTCAGACAAACTATTTGAGACCGGATTGACCACTACATGAGTCATGAGCAGTAAGCTCATTTTTATCATTTACACATACCTTTTCCAAAGCTTTGGCTATTCGAGTACCAACTTGTTCTAGTGACTGTGGTGAGTACTGGTCTTTGCCAAGATTCTGTAGCACCTGTGGAAGAGGAAGTACAAGTGCTTAGTTGCTGGAACCTGGTAAGAGGTGTCCCTTGCTTGTTAGTTGCTTTTTTATCCAGCCTTTCACAAATGCTGTAACCTGCTTCAACCTAAACATCATTGTCTATCTAATACTATCTGTATCATCACACAGTGTTCTAACTCCGTGGCACTGAATACTAAGAATGCTAGAAGTTCTAAGCATGCTGAGTTAGACTTTCACTTATTCATCCAGTAAGAGCTGCCATGTTATGGCCATTTTTTTGCGATAGCCTTCAACTCTGGCATACCTCTTTCAGTTGACTTTCTCCAGTGTAATGCAAGCTGGCCCGACTAGAGACACCTTGCAGGTGGTCCAAAGTATGCATACTGGCTGGTAGGTTTGGGTTACAAAGGGGCTCCATGGCTGGTTCTTGCAGCTGTGTGGCAAAATCGATGTGTTCTGTAATGCTACAAATGTCATAAGACAAGTTAAGAATTAGTTAAGAGCAGAAAACATAATAGTCATTACAAAGTTCTCTAGTGAAAGTAAACTGCCCAGAACCTGGCAGAATCTTATTTGAGTAGCTCAAGAAGCAAGAGAAACTGGATCTTCTATTTGCACTTGCAATTTTCTTCACAAGCCTATTGAAAAAATTGTGGTATTTCATCAAACTTCTCTTAAATCCTGGAAGTTCTTCCTTACTAACAAAATTTTCAGTTTATGCACACTGAAGGCCAGGTAAATGTCTTGCCTTGTTTGAGTAACTAATTTAAGGTTCATATACAAGATACTTACTCAATGTTTTTCGCGGAAACAGCAAGCCATGTGCTGGCTACAGTTGTGAGCTCTACCCTGCGGAGTTTCAGGCATTCATCAGGACTTGGCCATCCAAGGCTACGATAGTCCCGCTTTTTCCCTTGAGAAAGAAAAAAAAAATAGAAGAAACTTTCTGGAAGCAGAAAGACATTCTACTTCAATACAATGATTTATAAAATACTTTACACCAGTGGATACATTCGCTACATTAAAGAATTCACCATCTTGCAGTCAGATTTCTTTAAGAACATTCCTGAACCTAAATGGACTGAATGGAACTTGCAGGATTCAAAGACTGGTAAAGGGTAGGATCCAAGGAACCAGACTGCATGCAAGACAGATTAGGAGATGGAGTTTCAAAATCTGTTTCATTGCACTTCTTCCAAAACTACAGATTAAAAACAATTGCCACTCTTGTTTACAGGTAATATTGCTACTTAAATGTCCTTAAAGACAGTTCATAATTGATTCATTATTTATGTTCTACAACTACAGTAAAAACTAATCAACTAAAAGTTGATTGGTCTATCTTTTGACAATCCCAGGTGAAAGATACCCTCTTTCTGTTCAATGAGTATTGTTTAAGACAGTCAGTAGCTTTTACTGCATTCTTACACTCAAGACTGCAACATTTCTGAAACTATTAAACAATTAAACCTTAGCCCTCCCACTTTTCAGAGAAGTTAAGCAAGGTAGGGAGGTTAAATAACTTGTGACCTTCAATACATTACTCCATTGAGGAAAGGACAGGTGTGTGCTCACAGATGATAGTCTGTTTTCATGTAATCCTTCCTCCCCATTCAAATATTTAATTCAACAACCTACATTTATCAGTTGCTAAAAAAGGAGCTTGTTAAAGTTTTATTGTAAAAGCCTTCAAAACGTGAAATCACTTTCCAGGTCATCAAATCATCAAGGACTAAGATGTACTGTAGAACATATCTTTTGCTTACTCAGTAGCCCTAAAACATTAAGATTTTAGCTCCATTGAAAGGTAAGACAAAAATCATGGAGGCCAATTACTTGGACTTTATTCTTTGGCACCATATTAATAGACTACTCTCCAATTTCTGTTACTCAACTAGCAAAAGCTCTACCTCTCTCTCCAAATCTCATCTATGTTGGTGCAAAACACTATTTTTCTGTAGTCGCAGTCTTCTGGAAGACAGTCTCTAAGTTTTCTTTTATAATATCACCACACAATTGCAGCAGAAGACTTATGTTTTTATTTATTTGTTTTTATTAGACCAAGATTTCTGCTTTTTGTCTTTGAGTTGTATGTCTTATGTTTAGTCAGTAATCAGTCCAAGCTCTTATACTGCATCCTAATAAACTAACTTCTCTACCCATTCAGTTTTACCATAAGAGATCGTTAAAACCCGCACTCTCTTTTACTACTTCTATTCACAATATCCACCTCTTTTGTTTTGCACTCTTACCATCTTATTCCCCGAAATTATGGGAATTAACAAGAAAGTTTTCATTCAATAAAGTTATGCTGCACTTCATCAAGAAGGTGCAGAGGGAGGAGATTTCTTATTTTTCCATGTTCTCATCCAGGAGGCACATTTCACTACATAGTCTTTGTAATGTTTATTTTCAGTAATAAACCAGCATAATATAAAGGCTGCAAAGGAAATAAACCATACTAATAAAAAAGCTGAAAATGATTTGCTTTCTCTAAAAGCAGCAGATTACCTATTGGTCCAGGAGAAGGTATCTTTGGTCCACTGATCTCTAGGGCTGTTTGGTAGAAGTTTTCATTTTCTCCATTAGTCCCTTCTTCCACATTTCTGCCAACTGGTTCCTGGAGATCCAAGCTTTCAGCTTTGGGTTTCTTTAAGCGTTTGACCTGAAAAGTGATCTACCAAAAGAACAGTATTAGTAAGGTTAACAGAAAGAAGCACCAAGAATGTTATCAGCTCCGATATACTACTTGTTTTAGCCCAAAGATTGTTACAGATGAGATCTCTCTCTCCTTTCCTCGCTATTTAAACCCATTTTCTAAGCTTGCTCCCTTTCACTGCATCACACTGTGCAAACAAAATACACAACTTCTGATCTTCAACATAGCAGAAAACCAATTTAATGGCTGGAGAACTGAAAGGCATTTTTCATTACGTATTTTACTTGTAACATGATGACAACAGGTATTTCCTTGTTTTTGTGCTAACTAGAACTTTCGCTTAGAATCCTTTTTCCTTTGTAGCTGTGAGCAAGAAGTTTGAAGGGATGCAGCATCATTCAAAACCTAAGCTTCTGCTACTGATTATCAGCACTTATGATGTTAGTTGGTGATGGATTGAAACTACTTGTTCATTTCACACAAGCCATTAACCATGTCTTTTAGGGACATGGGAAGCATTCACATATCTATATCTCCCAGTGTTAAACCCCCTGAACGGTCCTTATCTTTCCCTCCTCCATAACGGTAAGTTAGTACAAGACTTAAGTAAACTTACCCACTCAGCTTCATCATCATCACCACAGTCTCCAAAACAGGAGCTAGCCAGTCCATCCTGAGATCCCTTCTTCAGGACCCGGATTCCCTGCAAGTCCATCCGGCGACCTTTCACCTCTAGTGCTCCTTCAAAAGCTTCCTGAGGCCAAGAGTTTTCAAACTCATCCACCAAAGCCAGCATCTCTTCAGACATCTGATCTTCTTCTAAATTCTCCACTCGTTCTGAACTATTGCTTTCTGTGGTGACTGTGTCTAAGAGGGAATACCATTAAAAACTTCAAAAATTATATGCCTAATGCTTTCACAAATTGTGTAAGAAGAATCTTTTTTTCTGTGACCTGACTTTTCCACTTGCACAAACCAAGTATCCCTGACTACTCACTGCCCACTGTAAATAGAGAACTAGAGAATGCAGACTCCTTCACTGGCAATAAGCATCCATGTTATGTTTGGAGAAGAACAGTGAACAGAAGGAAGCCAATTTATGGGTTACTTGTTACAGAGGAGGAAAAAGATAGCTTCTTGGAGGAAGACAAGACAGTTTTCTGAAAAATCTAGAAACCAATTAATTCACCACCACTTACTTTCCAGTCTCAAGAAGGAGGGATCCCTTGCAGAACTCTGAGTAAGGACTCGTGGATCTTCTGTACCTCCCTCAGAGTGTCCTTCTGTCACTGCTGTAACTGACTCATAGTGGTCATCAAAGTATTTCGCCTTGCCATAATTGCCATCTGTACTTTTCCCATGACAGTGGCCTGAAAGAGAAAAATTACCGATATACCATGCAAGAACACTCCTCCTGGATACAATCGCAGAAGCTGTGGAACTGTGGAAGGTACCATCTTCTAGTTTTCTACATAGGGATTGAAAGAATATTTCCACAAGGTACCAAAGACGTCATTCCGTGATCTTGCTTCTTGACAAGGCAGATCACGTAAAACAGTTACAGGAAACGATGTTATTAAGTATAGGGTGTGAACTACTAATGAAAGAAAAATCAGCTTTCTTTCAAGGGAAGGTTACACAGTACGTGAGAAATTACTGTGTGCTGGTAGACACTCCAATGAGCACTCCCAAGACATATTTTTAGTGACAGTGTGCCATATGTGGGGGTCGCCTGCCATATGAATGTCACTTAAGACATCATAATGCTCACCATGCTTACGTGCAAGAGAAAAAGGGTCAAGGCAGACTGATCTGGGATTGCCAGACTCTGACCTTCTATGCCAGCAACAGTCAGTGTGTTGGCACGATTAGCTCATGAAACAGACAGACAAAAGCTTCAAGTATTAATCTGTGCTAAAAATCACGAGTTTATTCAGCTCAAAATTTAACATCTATAATTCTATGGTTGGGTTACAAGCTCACATTCCACCAAATGCAAAGATCTAGGAATAACACTGAAAAAAATCCAGAGGTAGAGTCAGTAATGAACACACACAAGAGAAAAAAAAGCGCAAACTTGCAACACTAGCTTTGAGCATCCTTCAGGGCCGCACTGTTAAGCATTGAGAGGGTTTAAAGGGTGTCCACCTGCAACTTTGTAGCAATATTTTTGATACTAAATACACTTTAACTAAAGATCTCAGATTTTCTAATAAAAATTACTTTCCGGGCTTCCAAGGCAAGAGGTGTTCAGGGAGCTGCTCCCCCAGCTGACATGCACAGCTATTGACACGATTCTCCACACACGAGAGAGGCTGGGAGCTGCCCTGAACCCCAAGGCACAGCTGAGACACGGATCAGGGCACCTGCCTCAAATCACATGGGAAGCTTGTCACCACTGAGAAAAACATATTCCATGTACTAAGCTACTACTCTCAAACCTCTCCTTCCTTCATTTCAATCACTTGTGAGTGAAAATAGTACACATATATCAACCAATTAAGAAGCACACAGCGAATAAAAGAATATTTAAATGCAAGTATGTTCCCCATTCTACCCTCCTGAATGCAAATTGTATTGCTCCATGTATATAGAAAGCATTATTTTTTCCAACAAGCAGCATAAAATATCAAGGATGTGAATAAAGTAGATCAGTGACTCCTTTCTACTTCACACAATGATCCCATTTACAAGTATTTAATTTTAGATTTCACTCTTTTATCAGGCCAGAGGGATGAGAGCATGGTTCTAACTATCATGTAAGGGTAACGACCTGTTTCACTGCCTCTCTGGAAAGTGAAACTACAGCTTTTAGCTGTGTGCTCTTCGCTTTTGCATCTCGGAACACTCAGGTGGCATCTCTGGAGGAGAAACAGGCCAGTATTTTCTGGGCGATGTGTCTGTGATCAAAATCAAACAAATAAAACTATATTCATAAACTCTCTGGGAAAACTATTTCTTGTCCTACCTTTTCTGCTGTATATAAAAGTCAAACAATGTTATGAGTAAATATATAAAACTCTTCTAACATCCACTCTACAGTTACACTCAGCCTTTCCTACTCTACCAGTCACTGTTTTTTTCTTCAATTCCCTGCCTACCGCTCTCATTCTGTAAATAAAAAACTAATTGGTTTCATTAAAAAAATAAAAGAAACAATTACTTCAATATACAGAAATCCTCATGTTTAGTGTATGAGAAATGGTGCACACACAACACTAAAGCTGAAACTAGTCCTCCTGCCTGACATCAAACCAACCTGATTTTAATGCAAGTAAGGTGCTTCTCAGTCAAGCGATGACCACAATTCCCTTTGCTGAAAGTCTGCTCATGATTAGTACAAAGAAAAAAGCAAAGCAACTGAAAACCAGACAACTATTTTTAATTGAAATAAAAATGCAAAAAAAGGGGAAAAAAAAAGAGATGGAAGTTGCAAGCAGAAGGAAAAAAATGATGGCACTTAAAACTCTACTTAACACTGACTTTGTTGGTATTAAATTACAAGCACTAACAGCTAAAAACAGACTAGATGACTGTACTGGCTTTCTTGGGATCTGAGAGCTGCTATATATAGTCACCTGAGTGACCTAATTTTAAAAAATTGCTGCTTCCAGTTGTCTGATGTTGCTGGAGAAAAAAATGCTAGTTGAAAAACCCATGGAAGTTGAAGGTCTCTGATGACTCTACCATGAATTTGGTGGTACTGAAACACTCCAAGTCAGAACTTCACAGTTGGTATCAGCCAGATGCCTGAAGCCCAACAGGGAAGACCACCAGGTCAAAGTGTGTAAGACCAGGAAGGGAACAACATGGCCCCAAACTCCAGGCACATTAATTGTCTGCAGAACATTAGTTGTATTCCTGCAATACTTAGAGCACTGTAGCCGTGTAAAGAACAAATGTAACTGCTGACCTACAAATGCTCAGCTATGTATTATTAATATTTCACACATACTCTGGTTGTCTAAATCTGCACACGGGAATTTTAGGTGTAAAGTCCTTACAGTGCTATTGCAGCTGCAAAACTTAGAAGTCTAAAACTTCTATATAGTACTTGATCAACTTGGTTGAGTCTATCCTGAAAATTTACCAGAGAAGGATCACTCATTTAGTTTTCTGAGAGCAGCTGTTGCCACTTTTCCTATTGATTCTGCAGAGGAAAGAAAGTTCAGAGGGAAGTGGATCAGAGTCTGTCCCACCTTGTGTATTATGAGACCTGGTTACCACATTCCAGGAAGTGAAATAAAAATGATATAGTGATGACACAAAACATTGTCTGGCCCTTTATTTCAGTGATGGAAATAACGAATAGTCTGACTCTGACAGGTTAATATAGAAATTGGCAGAAGAAACCCCACAGAGTAGTTCCTAACTTGGAATGCAAATCCTTCGGAGAAAAAAGCAAATACAACCTCTGAAGAGTTGAGACTTTGCAGATCAAAAGCAGAACACACTATTATATATTAAAGGACTTTATTTCCCATATTGTTGTAACTTGTAGTTTTTTGGGGACAACATGAACACACTTGTACAGCATTAGCACAAACCAGATTTTAAATATAGAAAAGATCTACCAAATCATCTAATATCAACCACCTTCTTGATTTGCAGGACCACTCTCAAAACATCCACTGAAGCTGTGGTACCTACTACAGCTGGTAGGGCTAAAAAACCCTAAACAAAAAGTCAGGCTTAAGTTCTTCTTTAGGAACAGGATGATTCCAAACTTTTAAGTTCAAAAGCATAAGCATAAGCATAAGCATTAGCATAAGGAGAGAAGCACCCAGAATGTCGACATCTGTCACAAGAAAGGAGAAATACTAGGAAGGAGAAGTGATGCAGTAACTGACATTGAAGACTTGCTCCATCTATGAGTGGGTAACAAACACTTATTCTGAACTATACACTTAATGTTGCCACATTTCTCTGAAAAGTCACACTTGGAAAAAATTATGAACTTCCCTTATTACATATTAACTTTTCTGATGCTTTGTGGGGTTTTTTGTTTGCTTAAGAGCAAGCTTCTGTCAGTGTACGTGACCCCCCAGATCCACAGACTGAAAGTTCCTTACGTAAAGTAAGGAAAGAAATGTGAGAAGTACGGAAAAGAAGAAAGATAAACAAACATCACCACCAGTGTATCACATGGAAGTGCTGCACTTTAAGTGGGCATTGATTGTTCTAAAATATTGAAATTAACTGCCACCATAGCTGTTTGTGTCTTGTACATCTGGCAGAAGGAATGAGGCTTCACTAAATATTTTCACTGTCTGACTCCTATAAATCAACTTAAGATACATGATTTGGCGTCAATAAAAATTATCTCCAAATGTCTTTGGTCAGAACAAAGTTTGTACTGAGTTTTGTTCTTTGTTAGTGCAGAGCTTGCAAAATATGGCATTCCTAGTTCCACCATCTATATACAAACACATCAGGTTTATGAAAATTATTGGCTCCTAACTTATTATGATATACATACTAATTTCCTTAATTTTTTTTTGGTACCTATTTAGAGATTACAATGGCAGAATAATGCTTCAGAACTGAAAGTCAAGTAATTTTAAGTTTAGGTGCTATTTTTTTTTCCTATCATCTGGAATAAGCAGAGCTGGATTATCTTCTGAACAATTACATGAGTCAAGGACTATTGCTGTAGTCAGTGACTTGCATTAGGTTAGGCAAAAATTCAAGTTATCTGGAGATACGTGTCACTTAAATGATTTACCTCTTTACAGTTAAACACATCAAAGAGAGGACTGTACGTAATACAGATGTAAGACAGCCTAATATCTGATTTGTCAGAGTACAGAACAAATAAACCAAGCTGCTAACAGGAGTTATTTATTTTTTATGCACGCTTAAAAACAGTATTCTCCACACTGAAATTCATTAAAGGTAGGTCTCTTTTTTTTTACAGCAGGAATTACATTATTGCTGAGCTCAATGGAAAAAAGTTTCAATCCCTGCATACAGATGAATAGTCTCATCTACAGACATCTCGGGAACACTGCATCAATAAGCAGTTTTCTTTTTACTTTTGCAAGTCACTGGTTACACAGATGCAGAGAGACGCAAGTCAAAGGAGGTGGTATATTACCACTTTACACATGAAAATGCGTAACAATTAATGCTGCTCATAGGTCATGTGAAAAATTTAGGTGTGATCACTGCTTACATGACACTGCATATTTACAATTAGGCTAAAATGTATTTATTATAGAAATCAAACTGAAAACCAGCACATTGTCACTCATCACTTCTACAGAACAAGTCTTGTTTTGTGCTTCATGTCACAGGCAATATAATTTACCAGGATTTACAAAAATAATCTGGAATGAGTGAACTCACCTACCAGAATGCTTTTGTGCATCTAAAACTACTGTGATATCAGTCCTCAAAATTTGGGCTAAAGTAGCACCTGAAGAATTGTCTTACTTTCTGCACCATAGTGACTTCACTGCACTATGACATTAACAAGTTCAAGTAGTGTTACAGGTTTGGGAGACCCCTTTAAACACCATATAAAACATGAGCTTTGACTTTCATGGCACTGTTAACACTGGTGATTAACACACTGCATACTCCAATTACCTTAATCTTTCAAGGTGAACTTGATAATTTCCTAAAGATCTTTTGAGACATTAACATCGACCATGTTATTCCATTCACATATGAAGATACTTGATTGCAAAAAATTTGCTAAGGGGAAAAAAAATCCACGCCACTTTTTTTGAGATGAGTTTCAAAAGCAACAGGACAAGAAGTAACTAGAGACCTATCTTTAGCAGCTATTGCTAATCTGCTTACCTTAATTATAAATTAAAGTGGTCCTATTATGATTTTGCTGTAAAATTAATGCATTCCTTTTCTTACTGTTTTCCTGAAAAGATACATATTTATACTTCAAAATGAATCTCATGATTGAGCTCTGAAAGCAGAAACTGCAGAACACTTATGACTGAACAGGATTGCCATCAAAAATGTTACAGAAAGGTTACAAGCCATAACTGCTGAACTGCAAGACAGCACCGCACTCCAGAAGCACTACCAAAGGAAATTAGCTGCTTTCCACACACAAAAGCATAAAAACATACAACTAAAGAATTATCACTTATTTTTAGTGAAAAATGATCAACGAAGTGGCAAACAGAGCAGGAAAGTAAAACAAAGAAAACCAGAAGTTCCTGATTACAATTACCTGGCTATGCAATACTGATCTGTGAATGTTTGATAGGTCTGTATTTAGTTGAAGAGAAATACAAAAATTCAACTACATATTCCCTGCACACTACAGGACCCAGGAAGGATACAAAGCAGATGGGCAACCTATATATGCAGAAATATGAAACAGTTCAAGCCTTGCTGCAGACTTGAAAAGGCAACCAGCCCACCCAGTGGTCAGTCCTGTTCTCTCTGAACCCAACAATATCACTGCTGCTTTCAAAAAGTTCCATAACAGTAACACGAGGGTACCTCCAGTGCCTTTTACAGTTGTAACATACTGGATAATTCACTAAAAAGATGTATGTACTACCTACATATCATCATAGCTTATATTATGGAATAACAAAAGACACATTGTAATAAATTCCCTCTCTGGTCAAGCTAAGCATCAGCATGAGTAGTGACAAAGAACATGTTTAGATTAACCTTTTGGTGTGTTTTCTCCCCACACAGAAACACTGTTCATTTTCAGCTTTTTCCTTTAATATAAACGCTCCTTTGAAAACTGGAAGTAACAGGACAAAAAAAAAGCATTTTCAAGGGACAGCACAAACTGCTGATTGAAAAAACTAAGTATAGAAAACAAATATTCCTCCGCTAGACGGTCAGTGGCCCTTCTTCAAAGATGATGAGGATTGTTCCAAAGTAGTCAGAAAAGTGCTACATAACAAACTTTGTTTTGATGCATAGCAAAGAGCAGCATGATGGTTTATGTAATCAAAATTTAGACTGAAGCACACAATACAAAGTTCTTTCTTTTCTATTAATTATTCAAACAACAGTTTTTCAATTAAGAGGATTACAGGGTAAAACTTTTCTCACACACAGGGAGTTTTAAAATCTGATTTGTAGCCAAGAGATGCCTCTAAATTGGCTTAGCTATAGATTAAAGGTTACCTATTTGTCTCATTACAGCAGTTCTGACTAAACCTTTCAAAACATACAAATGCCAACAATACATAACCAGATTTCCTGATCATATTGAGAGAAATAAATACCTCACCACTGAGTAACAGACCAGTCCCTGATGAAAAGACACAAGAATTCTCCATATAAAATACAAAAAAGTGATAAATATAACAGAAAAAAGACAAACCTATTTAAATTAGAACACAATGCAGTTTAATAAGGGATATGTATGCAAAACATCCTGAAGAATTCAGCAGGCTACTTTATAATTGAGTGACAAATGTCAATCCTCCTCTCCCAACAACAGGGAGGGGAAAATCAAAGAAATTGACTACCTAAAGCCTTCACTCTCCTCCTTCCTCACCACCTACTAACAAAGGAGCTTAGTTTTTTTTCATGATGCACAACTAGAAGCAGTAACTTGCCCTATGATGCCTGGGAACAGCGCCTAAAACATAGAAACACCTAAAATTCTAAATTTGAACTCTCCAGTCCTGTGAGTGGATAAAAGAAGACTAGGAAATGTCTCTTTCAGAGGATCCTGTTCCTACATACGGAATAAGAAGGTAAGTAGCCTTCCAGTCTGAATTTCAGCCTGTGCCTCAAGAATAATGATTTTTTTTGTTTGTTTTAGGAAAAGAGGGAAAGAAAGCAAGAGAAACAAGCATGTATAAGTTCTGAAGACAAGTGCCTGTCCTCAGTGACTTCTCCTATGTGCGAGATTTTTTTACTGTAGATAAGAAAATAGTTACTTATGAATTTCTTAACAATAAACACCCACCCACCACATCACAGTATAACATATGCTATGAATATTGAATTACTAATATTTAGTTCCCTGTACACAACACACTTCTGAAATCTGTTTATGACTAAGCCAAGGAAATTCTTGAAGATCACTAGCAGAAGCAAAGGCAACAGTGGCCTTTTTTCTCTGTTTTTAATCTT
>WEIV01006062.1:147652-159450 GCA_013390005.1 Calyptomena viridis | reverse complement strand
CCCATACTCTTCATAAGCTAAGGACAGTCAGCTTCCCTCCCATCCAACAGACTCAGAATACAAAATAAAAACAGCAATTGCTCTAGCACACACTCCTCAAGAGAGTTCAGTTCTGACGGCATAAAAAAAAAGCTTGTGTAAACTCTTGGGTATATTTTTGTTCAGATCATAAAAAACCCCAACATCTGAAGAGCAGAGATTCAAGGGAAAGCATATTTCCTGTAATTTTCACCAAGCAGATGCTTCATTTCATTCAAAACAAGCAAGATACTTTACATTATTTGATTAAAAAAGTACTGTCCTAAACCAGACCCAGTTTTCAAGCACTCCCGTTGTTAGAAGAAGGTTCACTAAAATACATTTTGTCCATAACAAAACCTACAGTTTCCCCTTGGATGTGAGAGAAATCCAGGTGATGATGGGGACTGTCAGTGCTTAAACATGAGGGACTCTGTTATGGCAGTTTTTGTTGAGCCTTAATCATCTGTTGACACTTTTATCCACAGCTACAGAAACACTTATAAATTCTCCTTGATTTTGCATGTAATTTAACCGTGAACTTATGTGAGAAATATATGACACATTTTGTTGTAAAGTACTAGAGAAAATAAAGAAAGAACCTAGATTATACATTATTCTTCATTAAGGAACAATTTTAAATAAGCTTTGATAATTTCTCTACCACTACAATCCCTTCCCACCACTTTCTACTTGTGCAGCTTGAAAAGTAAATATGATCAAATAAGTGAGACAATAGTAGAACCTGACAAGCAAAACCAATCTCAATGTAAATATTGTTTTAATTGTAATCTTTATACTAGGTCTGACCTCTAAACCATTTTCACACTATTCCATTTTAAAGAAACNAGAAACAATCTCAAATGTCAATGTCATTTCCCTATAACAACAGGAATGAATAAACCCCAAGCTTCTAGCAGGGATATTTTGATAAAAGCACTGTTATGAAAAGAAAGGAGTAATAATGATAAAACCATTTGAAATATTTCTTTTAAACTTTAGGTCAAAATACTTCAGAAATACAAAAAGCCTTCAAAGAATAGAAGGAAACAAAAGCATAAGCATAAGCTTGAACTGTAGAATCACACATATTTTTGTAGTTTTCTTCCCATCTCTTCTTCCCCATATCCATCCTTTTTGCCCTACATCATTAGATCATTATTTTCCAAGAAAGAACCACCCAGCTGGGGTATATTTCAATGACAGCTGATCCTGTTGGTTAAATGCAGTCTCTCCTCCATGCTGGCACACACACATTTCTCCTGCCAGGCATTTATTTTTAGGAGGCTTGCAAGAATAAATTCAAAATTACTTGGGAGAGCTTAAGAGAGGAAGAACAAGAAGTCAGGCAGGCACTGATATTGAAAAATCAGGGATCAACCCCAGCATTTACAGCAGAACGAGAGATTAAAACATGAGTAACATATTCTTGAATATTGCTCTGTCTTGCAGGTTTGTGCTATGGCACAATCAGATACCACTCTCAGTTCATTTTGGTCTGATCCAATTTACACAAAAGCTTCAGGCAACATCCTGACAAATTCAGCAGCACAGCCTTGTCTCTGTAGATGAATATACATGCACATAACACCTTAGACTTCAGCCTTTTTAAAGTTGGACTTGAAAAGTAAATGACATTATGTACTGATGCAATAAAAATATATTTCTACATCTGTAATTTGATTGTTAAAAAAGTCCTGAAACCTTTGTCTATCTTCTTTGCTCTGATATTCATCATTTGTGCCTGAGAACAAATGTGTTAGGTTTTATATTGCTTCAGTTGCTCAGATCAAGCATTTGATCAGCACATTTTGAATTACAACACTCCTCCCCAGCACAGCATTTTCCAAAAATGTAGAGTGACAGACGATTTATACCATAAAAAGTGACAAATTTCCTGGATATTGTCAATCCCAAACTACAATGGCTGCAGAAAATACTGGCAGGTAATGCTTTCAGATGAAAAAAACAAAAAAATCACAAGTTTTGCCATTGAGGGAGGGATCTTTGAAAGAAATGCTCTATGAGCACATTAACTTTTAAAATTACTTGAGCTTAGACTACTTACCTGTTTTGAAAAAATCTTTAGCATGAACTATCTGATTTATAGGCTCTTACCCAGAGCTTCCAAATTGTGATGAGCAGTCAGATGTCTAAACACAATGATATGCACCTCAATTACACCCACAAAACTGCACACAAAGGAATAAGAATCTTACTGACACATCCTGATAAGTGCAGCCCATTGTACAGGCAAGTAGGTATGGTTTAAATATGTACAGATCAAGAGCCTTTTTTCAATCTTTTCAATCTTCCATCCATTAAATAGATTATATACTAGAATGAGTCATATATTCTTCTGCATACATGAACACCATTGGATCTTTTACATGTACTTGGTATGGATTTACAATAGTTACTTAAATGCCCCAAAATACTAAAGAAATGGCAGTGTGCTTTTATCCATTCTTTGTACTGATTTTGCTGTACCTTGATTTCCAACAAAAGCTCCAAAATCAAATTTTTTGTGGTCTCTTGTTTTCACAAAATCCACAATTTAGAAAGATATTTATTCATCTTACTTTTAAAAAAATCATGGACGAGAAGGAGTTGTCTGGGGGGTGTGGAGCAAAAACTGAGCTCACTTATAGATTCTCTCAATAGCTCTAAAGAAATTTCAAATTATTTTCTCCAAGGACTTCTAATATCACATATAAATGCAATAAGAGGGAAAAATAAAACAAAGCAAGAAAAACCATAACATTTCGTGTATAAATGACCAGAAAAATATGGCAGTGATAAAAGATTTTTAATTGTCTTTATTCACTTTTCTTTATATTCAATGGCCTTACTTCAAGTAATTTCATAGAGGATGAAATACGCTTATTCAGAAACAATATTTTGAGGTATTGGTATAAACACCTTCCACTTTACTAAATTGTCTTCAAGAATCTCTACCAACTGCAAACATGGTGGCAATTTGGAATTACCATATGTATTAGTGCAATAAATAGTACAAGTATTACATAGGAGAGTGACTTCACATGTGCAAACCTGCCAGTCAAAAATCTACTGTCACATTTCACCCACGACCAGAGGGGACAGAAGATCATACAATCCACAAATCTTTACAGATGCCCAGGCAAGTACTCCCACATGTTGAAAATGTTTCCATTTTATCTTTCTCTTTGTAAGAAAATTTAGCACTATATAATTAAAGATAAAAATAGAGATTGAGAGCAACAGGCCAGGTGTTGATCTCCTGTGCCAGGGCAATGCAGGAATGCCACCCCAAAGCAAGAGTGCAGAGAAAGCTCTTGCAAGTTCAGTAGATGTCCCTAAAACCACGCAGCTATGTCCATTAGGGGTTCCACAGGAGACAGGCACAGTAACAAACCTGACACTGCAACCTGCCTTTGTGAGGAAATTCAGTGACACAGAAAAGCATATTTGACAAGTACACTGTGAGTTCTGCTAAGAAATGCACAGCTGTGAGGGGGGGGTGTCTGAGTTTCTTTCTTTCTTTCTTTAGGGGGTTGCTTTTTTCCTTTGCATTTCTAGAAAGATAAATAGGTTGAGAGGGGATGAGTGTGTACTGATGTAATTTCTCCCTTTCTAATCTACATTTTTATGCAGCTACATTCCCCCAGTACTGAAAAGGCTTTTGTTGTTCAGCTTGCCCTGAGCAGTACATACAGCTTTGCTCCAGGGAGCAGACTCCAGTTGCTCCTCAGTTATCCTAATGTCACTTTACACTACCATCACTGTAAAAAGAGGCCTTTAAGAAAGTTGAAATTACATTTATGTTCATCGTGAAATCTCTTCCAGAGATTCATAAAATAATTTTCACAGAGAGCTGGTTTGTTCACAGGTGAACCTCACAGCAGAGCCAGCTGCTGTCACCTGGGACAGGGCTGAGGGCTGCTCCCAGCAAATGTTAAAACTGTGTGAAAATCTTCTTTCTTAATGTGTTCCTACAGTTACAGAATGAGAGATGGAACCTGTGCATTAGTCTTTGTGTGGATATAGGAAGTTCAAAGGCTTGTCTAGAGATAAAGTTATAAAAATCAGGGTTGGTGAATGCTGTATTTTAGGAAAGTTTGTGTCCTAGGCAAAATATGTAGTATAATGAAAGATTTTTATTTTTTGCATGCAGAAGTGCTAAGTGCAGTATTTATCATTTGCTAAATCACACTCATTTTTCTGCATTTTGCCAGCAGTTGCATCAATTGTCATTTAACTGCTCTAAATAATGTGTTCTCTTCCCTGCTGTATTAAACTATTTCTATCAAGGCTAATGATTTTCTGATTTCCACATGCCAGTGAGCTTGGCAGTAACAAATGATGCTTCTCTTTTGCATGTTGCAAGTAGCTTAAATTATATTTTACATACCCATTTAAAGGATCATTAGTTAAGTTAATATCCTTGCTCTTCAGGAGGATCAAGCATTTTAGTAAAGGATAGTCTCACTATACATCCTCTGCTACCTCCAAGTACATTTTTAACAGCCTCGGCTTGTTAAACTCACACTCGTTACATATGGATAGACTGTGGAAACCCTAAATATCTGTTATGTCCTCAGTTATAGTGGTTTATTATGTATTTGATGCTGTTGTTACTCCTCAACTGTGGAACTATGTATTTCAAAACAGAACCCATCAAAAATTTTCATTTCTTTACTTCTTAAATATTTTCTAAAAATAATAATACAAGGCAAACAGCAAACAAAAAACTGTGTCATTTAGGACACTATAGAATTTCTGATGGCAGAAAACAATCATAAAGGGACATATTTATAGGCAAAGACCTCCAAAATCCAAGTCATGTCCCATGTTTATTGGTGCATTCCCCTATATTGTGTCACTGACTCGAAGGATGTGCATTATATAGGCAGTATAATATCCCAGGCAGCAATCTGCTGGTGCAGTAGTAACAGTGATGTAATCATTTGACAAAATAAGCATTCTAAAATTGAGGCCTATTTACTTCCATCGAAGCAGCTTCACAGGACATGGAATTACCTCTTGTCTGAAATAAATAGCTTCCAATACACTTAGTTACAATGGAATCTAAGGAATACATTTTGGAGGCTTATACAAAGCAAATACAGCAAAATAAATATTCTCAGACCTCTAAAGTGAAAAGAAATTCACTCTGGTTCAGAAAAAAATATTTTATTTAGCATTAAAATCTACTTTAATCCTCTTTTATAGATGCAACACATGCAAACATTTTAAAAGGGAAACACAAAGACTTTCAGATTTGATAAAAATATTTTTCCTTTAAATTTTCAAAATTCAACTTTTCAATTTTCAGAAGAATTTTCTATTTGTTTTGCTCAACAAATAGAATTTTATTCCCCTTTCCTGCATCCCCCACTCCTTTTAATCCTAGAGAAAAAGAAGGAAAAGGCTTACAGAGGCTGAGATAATGTACAGATGGAAATGGTATAAGCAAATGTTCTCTAAAAAGCCAAATGCAGGAAGCAGTTCACTTCTGCAGCAGCAACACACAAGCAAAAAGTTTTGCTGCTGTAACACTTTGACTCCCACAAGGCAGTTTTCTTGTTTTGGCATCTAATTATCAGGTTTTTCTTCCCCAACTACCTTCCATCTCAATGTATACACAGATCCTTCACATTCTTAACTTTAAAAAAACCAACCCAAAATCTGAAGAATCACAAACTCTGAGAAATGGCAGAGCTAAAAGAGACCAAGTTGCACTGTGAGCCATCACAGCTCAGCTGAAAAAGGAGCTGATGTTGCAGTTTCTGATGGCCACTGTTTTTTAATCTGGTGTTGACTATTTATAACTTTGTCGAAAATAAAACCTTTGTGCTGAATTTTTCAGCACAGGTAGGTGGTTCATGCTACCAGCCTTCATTTTATATTTCTACAACTTTGCACAGTATTCCAGGTAAGTGGGCAGGTTTGTGTAGCCTGTTCTCTGCCCAGTACTGCAGCACTGCTTCCAGAAATGTTTGTGGTGCTTTGCAGTGCTCTGCTCCCCCAGCAGCTCCATCCCCAGCTGGGCAGCTGCTGCCAGAGGCTGTTCCCCAATCTGTGCTGCTGGCACAGGGCAGGACTCAGCACACACAGGGACAAACCCTGTCTCACCATACTCTGAAACAGAACAGAACTCAGATCCAAATCACCCTCCACTGCAGTGGACAAGAAATGCAGTGGCTGGTGGACCCTTGGCAGTTTTGCCATTTTTCAGTTTTGCAATTCCACTGACATGATGCTGTCTGGTACACTTGAACTAATGTCAGCTGATTTCAGTTTATTCTAAAAATATAAGCCTTTCTCACCAACACCCTGTTCGNTCTCTGAAAGACCATGAGTGAGAGAACAAAAAATCCTTCACATATAACTCCAGTCACAGAAACACCCGAATTGATTCAAAAAGGCTTTAACTAGGATATCTTATAGCTTCTGTTTTTGGCCCCAGATGATGCTTTACTTTCTCCAGCACAATCTCAAGAGTAATGAAACACAGGACTTAGAAACCACACTGCTGCCACTACTGCACTGCAGGAGGGTTTTTTTCACAGATCCATTGTATCCGAAAATTTTCAAATATTCGAGAAAATAAAAAATCAATTCATTTAATATTATTAAGTGAATCCCCATTACTCTGGGCAGCTTTGAAGTTTTCTGAATTCAAAATGTAAATGAGATTTGCAGATTTCATTTCAGTTTGTTCACAAAAAGATACAGCTGATCTACAAGAAAGTCAAGCAAGCATGCTTGTCTTCCAGCATTACTCTTCAAGTCTTGAATTCAGTGTTTAAAATTAAGGAAACATTGGTTCCCTCAGGTATAAACCACAAGCTTTTCTTGTCTGTCAAGTAGCCACAGTAAAAGGACAAGCCTTGTTAAATCACTGTGTTGTAAACACACTGTGTAATCTCACTACTGATTTCTTAACACATGGAATCTACAGGTCTTATAAAAAAATATTATCAAACACAAGGTACAGTCTACCTACATACGAGGGAACAGCTGCATCCTTGTAGGACGAATAGGTGGGCATTTTTAAGTTAATTGAGACAAAGTTTTCATATGCATTATCAGTCCTTTCATTCCTTATATGCCTTGCTTAGATCTAAATTAATTCAGGTTTTCCACTCCTCCCCTGTTTAGCAGGGTCCTGCTATTTTTGTTCTAAAAATTTTATCTGTGCTTCAGTCAACTATACAAGTTCTCAACATTGTAGATTTTCTTGACAGCTTCAAAAACTTAGGCAAATTAATTCCCCAGAGTTCTATCACTGAAGAGTCCCTTTGCCTTCATCTATTTAATTAGGGCAAAACAGTAGTTCTTTCAGTACTTGTTATAATCAAGGGCAAATCAGGTATCAAGCACGATACATTGGTCAGAGGCAGTTATCACTGATTATTTTGAATGTAAATGAGTACAAAATGTATTATGAACACAATGCACTTGAAAAGCCATTAGCATTTTCTAAGATGTTCTTAGGTGGCATACAAGGTTTACCTCCAAATGGAGGAAATAGAATGAAGAATGATTTGTATTTTTCTTTTGGTCTCAGAAATGAACAAGGCTGGTGTACAGAAATGGTAATAAGGAGTTATCATAACCTGAGGGAATCTATTAAATTTCAATTAAGAGTATAAACTTCAGGCTATAAAACTGAAAGGGACAAACATCCCTTCAGAATAGAATGAAAGGCATCTTTAAAAATCAGATCCTAAAGGACTAGATAGATTAAATCCTTGCATAAGCCTAAAAATCCCAATTCACAACCAGGAGAAAATAGAGCTCATCCAATTTATTCATGGTGTATTTTATTGTATTCAACAGAATAGAACATTATTTTGCTGTGTTGAGTTATAACCCCCTACTCATAGAGGTAGCTTTTGATTTCAGTTCCATTGCCTTGGGCAAACATGGCTGAGGATCCACAAGGCTGTGTCAGATGCTGATTGATTCATTTGAAACTGGAAGATAATAGAAACTGCTCAAATTGACTGCAGGAAAAAGAAATGTGAATTGGGACATTAGGCAAATTACAAACCAGTTTTGTAATCTTAATTTTAAGGATTAGTTTAACAGGAGAAACACAAGGATTTTAATTCAAAATTTTCATATAAACTTATGAGAGACCATAACAATTTATCTGTTGGATTACATTCTCTAAATTTCGTGGAAATTAGAGACTATATGAAGCCTATAAAACTGGAAGTTAAAAAGGCATGGTGTAGACATTCATTTATCATTTATTCATTCAGGAAGCTCAATTTCTTTGGTGCCCAGCATGTGTTTTCCAAGTAGTAGAAGGACCTCATTTAACACACTGTCTTCATACAGTAAGCTTTTTAGTAAGCTATTGCTGATTTAAGCCCTCCAAGTTAAGATAATGCAATTAGGGAACCAGAACAGGAACAAGAGCAGCAGCACAGCCTTCTGTCACTAAATGGCCGTGCACATAAAATACAAGTGACAACAATCACTGAGTCCATCTGTAGTGAACAGCTGAGAGTAAAGGTGTAAGAGGTTCTGTGGGTACCACAGCCTTGGCAGCAAGTGCTCTGTCTGGCAAATATAAACAAAATAAACACACCTTGATCTTTAAATATTGATAGTAAAGGGAGGGATAATTTTCCTGGCTCTGTCCTGTTCCCTCACCTCAACCTCCTGCTCTCTCATTGTACCATCAGTCATGTAAGAGATTAGTGCTTACAAGTATCTCAAGGGAGCATTGAGAAAGGACAATAAATTGGACAGCTTGGCACAAAGACATCCCACCTTTCAAGTGTAGTTTTCTATGAGATGAAGCTCATTCTCATGTATTTTTAAAAACAGGTACATGTACAAACAAAATAAACAAAAACTGCAATGAAACATAAATACTATCAGTAAATAAACACTGGAGTACTGATAAGGCACAATAATTGTTTTCTTGAATTCCATTAAATTGTAGATTACTTGTCTGAAGACTTTGTTTGACTTTAAAGACAGCGCTATTAAAGGGGAATAACAGACACAAGATAAAGTGTATATTGTCTTTTATGACAGTTTACTACTTAGGGTCCCATAGCTAAGATGACCACTCTAATGTAGATGATTATGTTTGCATTTATTATTTCCTCTACAATTCTTATGCTTCACTGCCATAGAAACAGCACTTGGACATTTCCACAGGAGAAAAAATTGTGCTGGTGAATTAATCCAAAGAATTTTTTTTGGTCACTGTCCTGACAGTTTTTTAAACATTCCCAATATTTCTATTTGTGTAACACAACAAATACCTAAATAACATCCATTATTTTGTTACATCATGTTTTTACACAGATATTAAAAAGTGCCTTTTATATCTACTGTAAGTATAATTCTCAAGCTTTGTTTACACCCTGCTGGTGTCTGAATAGTCTCAAATGGCACCGTACCTGTGACCTGACAACACTCAAATTAAAGTGCAGAGTCCTCTTCCAGTGCTGCCAGAGGAGGGAAAACTACAAGTCCAGAAGCTTGCACAACACAGGGTATAAATTCTCTGCCCCTCTGGCCTCAGCTCAGGAGCTACAGCTTGAGGGCCAGAACCAAACAGCCAAAAAGGCTAATTCTGAAAAAATTACTTTCCTGGAGCCATAATCCCAGACCCTATATGGGAAACTATTGACTTTGAATATGTGCAAATGCATCTCCAGCCTGTGAGCTGAGAAACAACGGTACAGCCCATGGTTTTTAGCTCTTTGTGCCAATTATATTGACACCACTATCCAATGACAGGATGAAACAGAGACATGTCAGTAGATACTATTGGCTATTTCTAATGAAATCTTTATTCTGAATATATGAATACATCTACACACATTGGACAGAAATGAGAATATTGAGTGCCCAAGTATGGTCATAACTACAGAAAAAGTTTATTACTAAAAAAAACATATAAACCACTCATGTTGTGGATTTGCACCTCGAAAAGAACTTCCATGGAGAAATGTTAATTTCAATACATCTAATCAAAAGGTAGCTCTGTTATGCAGCTCTCAGTACAGTTAATAGCTATTCAGATTCTCCTGCCTATCAAACAGCTACTTCTTCAGTCAGATTTCCTTTGTTCAAATAGGACTTTGTTCATCTGCAAAACATGAACTGCACAGCTAAATGCTAAGCAGAACTAAAATACAAAAAATAATTGGGGGTAAACAAATTCCAAAGTTCAATTCTTGCATGGCCAAGGGCAAAGTGCTGGATTAAATCTGACAAATTTCAGCCTTAATCCCATTTCTCTACAAACCACTTATTATTCTACCAATATTGACAGAGACAGCATCTTGAGTGACATGCTTATCAGAGAGATTAGATAGTGTCTATGAACTTTTCTCCTGAAGGGTAAATGTCACCATGGGCTATTATTTGCATAATACATGAGGAAATGAAAAATTAGAGCTTCTTTAATCGCTTCTGAAAACTGAATTTTTTTTTTTGCTGCCATTCAAATCTTGATTTAAATGCTTAACCATGCAACATAAATGGTCATAAGCATTAATCACTATTCAATTAACACCTGTATTGTATTCAACCATATTTACTGTCATTTAGAAATGCTGTTGTCAATTACAATGTTTATAGGTTTTACAATATGGTGCAGATGAAGATTTTAATTAACATGGAGATTCCTAAAATACTGAGAAGGGGATCTCTCACTTCACTTATGCCTATTAACTTCTGTCCACATGGCAAAAGCTTGAAGGAATCTCACTGCAAAGCTAAAAGTCTGGAAAAACACACAATCTTGAGCTATGACAGTCTAAAAAAACTGCGGGAAAAAAACATAACATATGTAAGTAGTTTCAAACTACAAGTATATTGTGGGGCAAGGTTGTCAAACCAAACCTGACTAAAATAGAACACATAAATGTGTGTAAAATTGGTAAATGAAGGCTCTGGTGCATATGCAGAGACACTGAATAGTCATCTCCAAATCACAGCCTGGTCAAATTACAGCTGTGGATTAGAAATTGTTCTGTTCTAATCAGTGTGAGCCAGTGCAGAGAAGAGCAAAAGTGACAGTAGCACTCTAAGACTGACTCTCTTTTCGTACTTCCTTCCTGGACAATTCTGATGATGAATATCAGATTTAGCTCCATTAGTTGCACATGAAGGCAATCTGCCTATTCATTTTCCATGATAACCTCCATTTTGCCATATTGTTCTATTTTCTAAAATTACTGCGTGTTTGCTGGTAGCTCCACAGAAAATGCACAGTACTGACACATGCTGATCAAGCACATGTGATTTCCTTCCTGCTGCAGTCATATCCCCCTCCTCAGAGTTACTGCCAAAGCCAAGGCTTGTTGAGCCATAAGATCCTGTGATCCCTGTTATCCATCTGCACCATTATCCATGGGGCAGTAAAGGTCACAGCAACCTGCCAGGGAATGACAGAGAAGGAGGTGTATGCAAAACAGCAGTGAAAAACCAGGATGGACCATGAGAGCCTCCTTAGGGACACAAGAGGCTGGGAAACAACANACCTTGACCACTTGATTATTCTAAATTTTTTTTCTGTGTAACATTTTAAACAACTCCCTGGGCCATCCTCAGATAAACTGTGAGACAGTCCAGGCCCCACAGGAATATAAGACGATCTTGTCTATAGAAAAAGCCAATTAAGTGGCTTGAGTCACTTTTCTTTTTTAATTGAAGAAAAAAGTTTAGCATGACACAGAAGACAGTATCATTCTGGTTTTCTTCTGAGTGTGGAAAGAGCTAGAGCAATGATAAAGGGGCAGGAGACCCTTACTTAC
>WEIV01006062.1:90514-139784 GCA_013390005.1 Calyptomena viridis | reverse complement strand
CACTCACATTCACCCGTGTACAAAAAATGTCTATTCCTAAGCCTCTAGGACTTTGCAATAGTAATGTTTTAATTGCAGAGATGCTGAAGAGTGACTAATACCTGATGGTGAAAGTTTTCATATTGTATGGACCGTTTTCCATGATGAGATTATAGTGTATAGTCAAACAGTCCCACCAACAACCCTGTACAGGGTAAGGGGCTTGGCAGCATAGAAATACTTTTCCCTTCTGATGTAAGTCTTTGTACTTCTGGGATTTGTTTCTGCTTGTATGTGCAGTTGGATGGAGGCTGAACTACTAATGAATCATATCAGCCAGCATTTCAGGGCTGAGCTTGCCATTGCTCCGAGCAGATCCAACTGCAGTTCTGCTGGCACTCTGAGTCAAAGTACTTTCTCCAAACCCATAATTAGTGAGAAAAAGAGCAGCCACTTCAGTGTTACATCAGGATAAAAAGCTGCCATTCTTATTTGGTAGAATGTTTCATTTACTTGGAGAAACTGTGAAGAAAAGTATCACATATCATACTGGCACTTAGCTAGTGAGTATTGACAGTGTTGTGCATCAAGTGACACGTCAGAGGAGAGAAAGTATAGACATCAGACATGCCATGCAGTCCATGGAAATCCACTACTTCAGAGAACAATTTAGAGCATCCTGAATCAGATTTCTGCTTTCAAGTGCTCATTGGAAAAGCGTCTCTCCACTAGCTACATTGAGAATTTTTTATTCATGATTTATCAAAATAGTAATTAAAAGCAAAAAAAATAATAAGGTGAGATTAGTACTGAAAGGGCAACTTACAGACTCTCAAAAATACAAGCCTTGAGGGCTCTCTACACAGCTGTTAAGAGATCTCTCCTCCTATATCTCATGGGATGGCTTTCCCATGAGGAGCAGACATATATACACATTACTTGGAAAGCACAGATACAACTGCACCAAGCAGTAAAAAAAAAATCAAAACAAAATACAAAAAACCCTCACCAAAAAAAACCCAAAACCCAGGTGAGAATTCTCCTGCTTAAAATCAGGAACTAACTGTAGCATTTTATGAAGCCTCCTACAATAACTAGTGATTCAATACCCACTGAATTGTCCAATATAGCATGAATTTCTTTATGGTTTTTACTAGAAATCCACTCAGGCAAAGACTGCACCAAAGACTCCACCTCCTCATTATGCATTAAAACAAATATATTTGCAGGTTCTTTCTGACCCCATGAAACTAAGTTTTTACATAAACTGAATACCTACAACACAAGACAATGGGCACTGAGTTGGGATACTGCAAACCAAGATTCACATCCTATTTTCAGCTCAGGCACTCAAAGAGCTCAGCTCAGGCTCTCCACAGGTGATTAAATAAAAAATTTAATAATAACCTGCTGATTGTGTCTGTTTGTATCCACTTCTTTATGGACACCTTTGGAAAATATAATCTCATTGGGAACAGATAATGAGTACTAGTTGCCTGGATAAAACAAAATGATTATCCCCAGAGTGCAAACCTTATTAGAATTTTCAAGATAAAGTAAATATTGGCAATGAACTTCAGGAGCATACATTCTATTTATTTCCTGTAAGTAGGCAGAATTTCTCTCTAATAATTCAAAACAAATAACTAGATATCTAAGTAAAGTATGCAATTTGTTTAAAATCAACTATTGCTCCTTTAAATTGTTTGAAGACCTTTCACTGAACATACATTTGAAACCATTTATCCTTAAAAGTGCTAAATGACACAGCATTTATAGGACCTAAACCAGTTGAAGAATACAAGTGGAGCTGTATTTTGTTCATGAATCACATTTCCAGCAAACAGCTGTAGAGACGGCAAAACCAAAAATAAATTTGCATCAAGTGACAACCCAGTTAAAATTCCACTGTCTGACTGGTGAACCAAGAGTTAGGTAAGTGCCCTGCCCAAGTTGTCTGCAGCCTTTGATGGCACTGTGCACTAAGTTTATGTTTCCAGAGTTGCATATTCTTAAATGAAAAATTTCTCTTATTTTTGAAGCAGTACATTTTGGAACTTAAAGTCTCACCTTTTAGATATTTTACTTTTCCTATATTCAAGTTATTTTTAGGAGGTTTTTTCCCCTATTTTTGTTATTATGAGAAGCAACACCTCAGAGGAAGTGAAGTCTCCTCACTAAGACCATGATGCCTATGACATTCTTGACAAGTTGATTTTTTGAACATTCTGAATGAAGCACTTGTTTTGGCTGGTATTTATTTTTATGTTTTCTATTAATAGATTATCTTCCATCTCATTTGTCTTTCAAGATTCTGTGTGTTTGTGGCTTTTTAATGTCTTTTGCTGTCAGAAATGGTTTGACTGACACACAGCCACTGCCTGAAAAAAACCCAGAATTATGTCTCAAGGCATCATCTTTTTCTTCTTACAGAAAATCCACACAAGGATTTGATCAGTGGTTCTTGTTTATAGGAGAGATTTTTGGAACTCATTATTAAAAATTGTATGCATATTTTATGGAGATTTTCCTCTTTGTTCCATTTTGTAACTCCAAGCTGAAACAGGCTGAACTGCTTCAGAAATAAAGAGAACATGAAGGAAATCCTTTCAAATCTATTCAGTACATTCAAATCCATTCGTCAGAACAGCTCTCACTTGAAAAAAGAATTTAAAATTAAAAAAGGCTACTCAGAGAAATATTGAAACACTAAGCATCATGACTTCACCCTTTTCAACTGTCTCTTATCAAACCCTCTGTCCACATTTCTATTAGTATGAGATTAATTTTATTATTTGAGAGGTTATACATCAAGTATCTTTTGATTATATATTTGATTATAACTATTATGAAGAATTTCCTGCTGAATATTAGGAAATCTAAAAAAAAAAAAAAAGAAACAAATATTTTTTTCAGAAAATTCCCAGGTTTTCCACTCGTCAACTGAAATCCTTGAACAAATGGTTTTAGGGCATTCTGATGTAACTGCTCTGTAGTACCACACTGGCTTCCTTCTGCCTGAGGGTCTCATGTCATTAGCCTGTGCTCTTCTTTCCCTTCACTAAGAGCTACTACTCAGCTCCTTCCTGCCTTTTTAATTGTGCAGCCTCTTTCTGCAGCTCCCAGAATCTGCTCAAGGCTAATACCCTCAGATAACTGCAGCACTAAAATAGTTCCAATGGGCACCCTTAAAAGTTTCCTTTCACTTCGCAGTAAGTCGTAACTGGTGTTGCTCATTAAAAGTATAAGGAATATCTCCTCGTTATGGCTACAGCTTACCTAACACTGAATAGTTAAAAGGAAACTTTGAAAGGACTCTCACTGGATTTTAATTGAAACAATAAAATTAAACTTGTCACTGGAACCATACACAAACTTTGACTTTCCCATTTGAATTGGTCCTTATTCCATCACTTAAGCAGAAAAATATTTACATAAATATTTTAACACAAAATTGTCAATTACATGTGTAATGCCCTTAGTTATTCCTTGAAAGCATTATATCTTTTAAATGGCTTCCTACTGAATCACTACAAAGCTCGTTGCCATTAGTCAGTTTAACATCTCATCACTGCACAGGAGTGAAATAGTGAGTACCTCCTTCCTTGCATACTTCAAGTTGATTTATTAAATAAACATATACATAATGTTTATTTGACATTGTGAGTAGTCACAATTATCACTGCTCTGCAGCTCAAAATAATTGTCAGCAATGAATAATAGCTGAGATCTGTTGCATTTCTGTCCTGAGGGACTGTCAGAAACGATGTGTTCAGTTCATACATTGTATAATTTGGTAGGTGCTCACTATTTAAATGGGGATAAAAAATGGCAAGTGCATTTTAGATTGCTGCAGACTCCTCATTTTGAGACTTTTGTCATGTATTTGCACACCTACCCCATTATGATGCTCCTGTCAAGCCCCAAAGAATCTGCAATGCAGAACCGACCTGAGTGTCCGAGTTACCTACATGCTGTTTGTGAGACAGAACACAGCACAGTCAGGAAAGCTAATTCCCATCTTATCCATGCATTAGCTGGGACGAGGCATGGAGAACCATCCTGCACAAAAGGGACCTGTCATACTCCCTGCTTAGCAAAACTACTGATGTTGAAAGGGAGAGGCAGAACCTCGAGCCTGTATTTTCCAGTGTGGGTTCTGATCCAACTCTTGGATAGCACTTAAAGAAAACTCTCCACCTCCAACCACAGCAGAGATATCCCTCTTACACCCAGCACCCTTCAGAGTCCCCAGACTTCCGAGTTAGATGCTAATCAGCTCCATCTCCTAGCAGATGAACTGTTTTGATGCAGTCTGCTTAAGTAGGAGAAAACTACCCCTTTAGGCAGGATATTGGTGGATTTGGGCTGTTTGTTTGGATTTTTTTATTTTATTCAAAATCATTAGACAGTAGCCGCTGTCTTTGAAGAGGGGATGTCTCTCTCTTTCCACATTTCCTGGGAGATGTCACAGCTGTGACAAGGAGGAGTTTATAATGCCACAGTTCGGTGCCTTCATAATTTATTCTCTCTGATTTCATGCTCTTTTAGTCTCCTGCTCAACCATCCACTAACAAGCAGTGATATTAGCCAATAAATCAAAGACATCTGCTTGTCACCACCAGATGCTTGGTCACATTGCAGTCGATTATGAGACATACAAAAGGACAATTTCATGTAGAGAGCTCTGTGGAGGTGTTCCACTGATATTCTGTTTGATAGGAGACCAGCGTGAGGTGAATGTAGTATAACTCAGTAACTTTTATGCCCCCTGGCAATGGAAAAGTAAGCTGAAATAAATCTGGGAAGTAAATTAGGACCTCACCTTTATGACTATGTCATTTATGATCCAGCATCTATTTCTAAAGTACACTACAAGTTAGCATAAAAATAAATCTTTTCACTTGTCCATCTTGCATTGTGCTGGGCACAGAAAAAGCAGCTACTTTAATTTTCACGAAGGGCAGAAGAGGTGCTTAATATCAATGGTTACATAGTGCATCAATTTTTCATGTGCCAGTCTTGCAAAAAAAAATAATCCATTAGCCTTATCAGTCAAATGTACAGCTAACATGCCCAGTGTGAAGACACTGTGATCTCTCTATTTCTCCCTAATTTATTATAACAAACACCATTAATGATAAGATTTTGCAGAATTGAGGAAGAGAGCAAAACTCTTTTGCAGCACTGTGCTGTAGCTTTCTTCTCAAACTTAAATGCTAAACTCCTATACCACAATATACAAAAGATTATGCATTATTCCAATGTGCTACAAAATAAAATCCATAGGAGAAGCAGACAGTTTGCCAACTATTTCAGTATAGATGGAAACAGTCCTAAAATGAAGCACAGCATTTGCTGATAGCTCTCTGGAGCAACCTCTCTCCAAAATCTATGAGATTGCATGGCTTTATATTCCTGAGTCACCAGCTGAAAAGAGATTCAACCAGGCTTTCTGTATGTCATCATGCTTCTTTTCACTAGGTTTAATCTTTATAAATTACCTGTCTTTTCCACAATCTTTGACACACAGTGTGGATGTCACCAGGGTGTCACTTCACCAGTGCTTTTTACTCACTCATTCTTATGTTTTAAAACATTAGTAGCTTTAAAAAAGGACATATACGAGCACTGATCAGACAGGTTCAGCTTTATGCTCCTCTCTTGTATTCTGGTTTATTTTCTGCCCCTGAAAGTCCCAGATTTGAATGTCTGAGAATGTCTTTTACTGAACATGGATTTAGCCTCAGGCCATCCCAGTTCTGAGCAGTACAGTCCTAAGGACAATGACATCTAGAACAGAATTTGTCTTGTGATGTTACCACAACAAACCCAACCAGAAGTTGGCATTCAGTTAATTTGGACATTAACTACCACACCATTCAGTGACTAGAAAACGTGAGCACATGAAGGAAATGGTATAAATATTTTTTTTTAATATTCGAATGAATCATGTTTTAACCACAGCTCCAGCCAGAAGCATTTCATAGTGGAATGACAGCTTTATCAGCAGCACGGCATCAATTCTCACTATAGCAACACCAGACAAAAAAAGTCTGTTCGATTTCCTGGTAATAAATGACTGACATGTACCTTTTGTTTTAAGAAGCACTTACCTATGGCAGCTATCTTCCTATCTCGTTGCCTGCTGCAGATTTACAGGCCAACCTGAATGACCTGCAGGAAGAGAAGAGCAAAATTATGCACAGGTATAACATCAGGAAGAAAAAGCAATACTGTTCTTGACTGTTTTACAGAAAGTAAAGCAGATAGTAGAGAAATTGCCAGGGACCAGCTTTAGGTTTGTTAAGCCATCTGGTACACTCCCCAAATGTGACCTCTGAGCTCTATTGCCCTGTTTTACGTGGGTAAAATCTTATGGAACTCACCAGAAACAATGAGCCTCAAATCTTTTTTGAATCTAATATTTCTAAAAGGTTTGAGGAATGTTAGAGAAGCACCAAGTACTTATGATCTATGTCCTATTAAGATCATGGTGTATAGACCACATAAAAGAATAATTTTCTATTAAATCCCTGCTACTTTCATTACAGAACAAGAGAAGCAGACCTCCCATCAAGTGTTCCCCAAAAGCAGCTCCCCTGGCACACTCCCTTTCACAACTGGAAATACTTCCTTCTGCTACTGAAAGCTGGAGTTACAGCCTCCAAGTTATCTTTTGATTTCCAAATATACTCCTGGGAATATACATCTAGAGACACTTAGATGGAAAATTGCAGTTAATAGCTGACAGTCCAACCTCTACACTCTTTTCTGAGAAATATTTGCTCTCTCTTCAACCATATTAGACAAGCACCTCACTTGCACTGAATTCTGTAATTTAAAACATGACCACGTCCACTCCTCTTTATCTTGAAAACACTTGTCAGAGGAGTTTTCAGGAACACATTCAGAGTATAAAGCTCAGTACATAATATAAGGTAGGATTTAAAATAAAGAGTTAATTTTAATTCAACTGATCAATTTTGACGATTTAATGGTCACAAAGCAAAAAAACTTTGGAAGTAGTGTCAAAATAACAGCAATTAATGTTGCTAAGATGAAACTGTAGTGTAGAAGAAAGCACTAATACACAGCACCAGTGCAATATATATTAAATAGATATAAAAAAGGGTCTTCTCAAGAGTGAAAGGATTAGACACCTACAGAATGGCTTTAAGTATCTGTCAACCCGTTATGAAAAATGAGAACATTTCTCAAGTATCTTGTTCCTAAAGCCTGAGATGTACACAACAAATGAACCAGTGGGGGAATTATGTTCTTAAGAACCTTGAACAACTGATGTACAAGTTCATCTGAAAATGCTTATAAAAATCTAGGGTTTATTCCACTCAGTATGTCTGACAGCTCCATCAGTAGTTTGAGGACAGACTTTCCAAAGAAATTGTTTTTCACCCCTTTTCAGCATTTTTTCCAAAGTACTATTAGTATCCATTCACAAAAGAAACATTATTCTTGTTTGCTGAAATTAAGAGTCCTTTCATAAAGATAAAAAGTCCTTTTGAAAAGTCTAGCTCCCCATGAAAACTTTTAAATATGCTTTCTTATTAAGTACATGAATAGCTTCCATGAACTCCATGGGACAGCAGATATATTCAAACTCAATCATATGTGCAAGTCATTAAGTGACAAAGGCCAACATCAAAAGAGAACTTTGGTCAAGGTCTCTTTGTTCGACATGGTCTGGGATTTCCATTGCCATGTTGGGTTAAAAAAAATTGGCTTTTTTTATAGGAGCTAAAGTATGCTTCAAAGAATCCCAGTTAAAGCTTTTACAGCAAACACTGTTTAAAATTCTGATGTCATTTGTAAGCAAAGCACTTGGAATTAAATACAATCCATTTAGGTAGTAGTAGAATTCAGTGTGGGTTATTTTAACAGGTCCTGATACCCTGAACATTAGTCTTTAAGCAGGCAACCAGTTGTGCAGATTTCAATTGATCTATTTAGGTTTGAGTTTAAGCATGCGGCCAAAGTGACTGCAGTGGCAGGATCTGCACAGGCTGAAGAATTAACTTAAAAGAAGACATAAAAAGAACAGATTCATGATGAACATGTCCTGCTACTGCATGGTGGGTGACTGCCAATAATTAAAGACAAAAGATGGGATTCTGTGACTAAAACAGAGACCAAATAAGGTTATTGTTAAATAAATCAGAGGAGTGAGGTGATTTAATGGCTTTTTAATTATCCTAATGTTTTCAATTTTAATGACTCTTTTTACATGAGCTTTAATCATTTTATGAGACTGAAAAATGTCTGCATTACTATGGTTTTCTGCTCAATCTTCCCACAAGCCATTACGGAGTGGTGGCTAACAGGAATCAACCATCACAAGTGGAAGCCCAGAGGATGGAATAACTGCTACATTTATTTGGGAAAATGATACAATACCTATCATTACAGGGAAGAATAACTTTTTTTTAAAAATCAAAGGAAACATTTTACTGCAGTGCAAGTTATTAACTATTGTATACTCATTAATACTGTGAAATTGAATTAAATCTTTTCAGTGTTATGTACCTTTAAGCAAATTTAAGTATCAAAAGCAAATACGAGTATTTTCACCTTTTAAAATTCTCATGTAAAGTGATTTCAAGTCATACAAGAACAACTAATATTTACGAACATACTTGGATACATCAGAATTAATACATTTTTCTTTGGAGAATGCTTATGAGTATTACAACATGTAAACATTCATCCAACTGTTAAAATTTTGAACACAGCACATTAAATTCTGTTTTTATTGCTACAAAAAAATAATGCCTCTAAAAAAACGCACTTCCAGCTACTCTGTGACCCCCCCCAACCAATTCTGGTGCAATAGTCAAAGTCTAATTTATTATTAACAGGAAAGAAATAATAACAGCTCTATATTAGAGCTGTCAGTATCCTGGTAAAAAATCCTAGGCTTTATTCTAGAGAAAGCAGTCTGAAAGTTGCCAGCTGGAGGGATCAGTGGATGTGAACAGACAGCCCTGTATCAGCCTTTCTGGAAGCAAAGAGGGCCCAGGGATGAAAAGGACAGTCTTCAAATGTGTGGAACAGCCTTTGGAAGAAATGTGGGAAGCAAATCAGTCAGACAGATTTATGGGAATCCTGGGTTTAGCAGAAACACTGAAGAAGGATGAAGAAGATGGGGGGGGGGGGGGGAATTTTGTTCCAATGAGAATGGAAAAGGGTGGATCTGATCCAGAGCAACAAGGCCTGGGCCCTCTGGAGCATCGGGATGCAAGTGGAGACTTGCAGAGGTTTCAAGAACAGACCCTTGAGGAAGAGCAGAGCCCTGGGCAGCAGCACTGCTGTCCCCAATCCTCTACTCAGCACGGGAGTGACCACAAAGAGTTACATTCAAAATCATTTTCTCACTTAACTAAGATCCTCGAGGTGAGATAGTTTGTCCTCCAATCACTTTTTTGGTTGAGAAGACACATCAAATACTTAATTGTGGATTTAGAAATGGTCATGAAATTATATTAAAACTTGGAGATAACAACCAACTTTAGGGGCTGAGACAATGCATTTTAATAGTTATGACTTTATTCCAGTAATTGACTTGATAAGTAATTGACTTCAATAATTTCTGCATTTCTGAGTTTAAAGAGTAACCATTTCCAAGAATCCAAATATGTGAAATATCTTATGTGATTGCATGTAAACTGCTAGTAAAAGAAAAACAAACCAAAAACCAAACAAAACACAAAAAACCAAAACCACAAAAACAAACAAACAAAAAACAAATCCAACAAAAACAACCAAAACCCCACAAACACTTAATCCCCTGGCATGGACTTCCAAAATAATCTATACTTTTTATAAGTCAATGTGTTTCAAAAGAACTAAAGAAAAATATTTTGATCTATACTGATAACTTCTTGAAAAATGGTGACATCTTAGCTATCGTTATTCCTAGCTTTTACTAACAGAAATCCTTGGAACAGTTATAATCTTATATGTTATCCCAGATACTTCATTCCATAGTGAAAATCAGAAAGTATCATCCTCACAGTTCTATATTCACTCAAATCTTCAGTGATTTGATGGTGTTCACCAAAATCTTTAGTCACACTTGGTATTATCCAAGTGCTACATATACTTTCTTTCTTTTTTACAAGAAGGAAATACAAATTTAGTGTTTCCAAGATGATCTCTGAACAAGTATTGTTCATCTAAGTGTTCTCTCAGTTGCTGAAACCACATCCAAGTGAAAATAGACAATTCTCCATCTGCTTTTGATACAGTAATATCTCATTTCTGAGGATACAGAAGGTATAGGAAGCTAATAGCTTATTTATGTGAAAATTTTGAATATTTGAACACACACTAAATCTCTGAAAGAAGGGAATAAACACATTCTGGACAAATGCCTCAACAAATGAAACTGCAGTGAAGAAACTGGTTCACACTTTATCAAGAATGGTCATAAAACACAGACCTGAGAAACTAATGCAGTCCCTGACAACTCTGCAAGGGAATTTCTCTAAGGTACCAAAAAGAAGCAGCTTTGTTCTAGCTCTAATGTCCAAATGCATCACCATCTTTTTTACAAGCTTATGAAATCTCCTGTCAGGTTTCTTCTGGAAACCGTTTCCTGCCAAGACAAATAATGACAGGTAAAAAAAAAACTTAAAGGTGAGTAGCAGTAAAGTGCCTTTAATTTTATTTATAGTTACACAGATTTGCTATCTACATGTGTTGAAAGCAGGCATCAGCCAATATAATTATAGCATCAAATATAGATAGTCAGGTAATGCTCTCATTGAACTATTGAACCCAATTCAGTCATGTACCCAGGCACATTTGCACTTTTCATGCAGTGGTTTCTTCTCTATTTGCATGGCATTCCACTGTCTAGTTGTATCTTCTGCTTTATTTATTGTTTTATTTGCAAAATTTCTTTAACTGAAACCGCTTGATTTAATGCTACAAATGGAATTATTTTACAGACACATATTGCAGAATCTATGCCAGAAAAAAATATATAATTAAGTCATCCCCAGAGATCTTAACCCACCAAATAAGTTTTGAAAACAGTCTCACTTAGGAGTCCAAAATTTGCATTCTGTATTTACTAGTAGTGACTTAAAATATGGCATTCTGCAAACAACCCTGGCTATAAACTCCATCAGATGAAGCATTCCTGAAAAGGAACCCCAAACAGGTACATGAATTTATTTCATCATTCATTTGTACATTGACAGCTTTCCAATACAATGTGATACAAGTAATGGTTCCTTCCTGGTGCAGCCAAAGAAAAAGTGGACTCCCAAATTGCCATGGTTGTGTCATTACCATATGCCTCTGTCTCACCCCAAAATAAGAAATAAAATTCAGTCCAGGGTAGCATACGGAATTCTCTTGCCTTCCACCAAAACACACCACTGGTGAGTACTGGAGTACATGGAGGTGTGCACGTGTGTTTGGTAGGTGTGGAAATGAGCTCGCTAGATCCAAATGGGAGCACGTGAGAAGGAGTTTAGGTACTCTTACAGATGGGGTCTAAATATCTTTACATGTCTAAATATCTGTAAATAAAAAGAAAAAACTCAGATGCAAACACACCTGTTCTCACAAGGACACTCGTGTTCAGCCTTAGTTTCATGACCAAGAAAAGAGAAATTGAGCAGTTACAGGTACAGCAGATTTTGCAGTATCCCATTTCATCTCTGCTCCACTGCAACACCACTGACCTGCTCTTTTATCCACTGCACACAGGAAGCTTAGATAACTCCTCACAACGATTTTGCTAATGGACCAAGGTCTCAAAATCTGTGAAACGCAATCACCTCATCAATCATTCACAATCATTATTTTTTATATCTTCTGTAAAAGGAAATGAAAGGGTAGATTACAAAACTATATATCCCTCCTTTTCTTCTGCCTAGTGCAGCATTAACAGGCAGTAACAAATGGCACAGCAGCATGTCCCCAGCCAGTGACACGAGTGCAGTGATAAGCCACATCAAATATTCATAACCGGAACTTTAGATGTAGGCAGATGCACAACAACAGCACACAAGCTTTGTCAGGAATCGCTGAGAGATTGAAAGCACACTTAAAGGATTTATTAAAGCAATCAGAAGAAGCCTCTACTCAGTCACCATGATTGCAAGGAGTTTATGGCCATGTATTTAATCTCCTTGCTCTGTAACAGATAAGTTATGCTTTCTTGTGATTTGAGCACAAAGAGTTTTTTCAATCTTTTCCAGCATTATAAGGAACAGAAGTACCATTTCTGCCTTGCTAAGCGAAGCATTAATAGGAATGCCAGCAGCAAGATGGAACATGTAATAAATATGAAGGTTTAACATTATAAAGATTTATACTACACGGAATATAGTCCCATATTATGAGATAAAATGTATTATCTTTTGTTATATGAAATTATAGGAAAAATCATTAGATGACAGGGACTTCTTTTTGCAGCATTATATTCAGGGAGACCCAAGTTCAACAAAAAAAATTGGATGTACCAGTCTTAAACAGTTGTCTCAATACTAATTAACCAAAGAGAACATCAGGAACAACAGAAATTGCTAACACACATCATTCATCTCCTACAGAGAAGTGCATTAACAAAGATTTTAGTTCATAAAAAATAAGCTTGTTTCTGAGGTCAACCAGCAAACAGGAAAACTTACTGAAGGGAAAGTAAAAACAGCTGCTGATTGAAACAAATGAACAGAAGCAGGCAACTGTACATTCATATACAGAGAGCTTACATTTATCTATACAAAAACTGGCATTATCTCTACAAGATGGTTCACTATATTCTTATTTTGACACTGACCATTAAAAGCACTGAATAGCTGAGCTTGTTAACATAACCAAAAAGATGGGAAAATACACTTTTTTCTCTTATTTTGACTTACTGCCTACAGCTTCTTGTAGTTTGCATTGACCTTTCCTTAAGGAAGCCTTAGAAACATTAGCTGCGCTCTGGAGCTGTTCAAAATATTTCACATGCAGAACAGAGCTGACAGACCTTGGCTTCCCTGCTGAGTTTGCAAGAACTATTGAAAAACTCTTCCTCACTTTGGATCATTTTTCTCTTCAAAATAAATCAGTGTGCACACAAGCGGCTTTAAAGAGTTTTATGGTAGAGAAGAAAAAGCATTGCTACATCTTAAAGGCAAACCGACATGGAATGCATTATTTGTTACAAGAACTATACTGTTATCACCTTATGTTTCTTTTTTATTTAATCTGGCTGAGGCTCTGTTTCCCATTGTCAGTGGAAACTGTTAACAAATATTTTCTTCATTTTTATTTACAAATATGCACGAGTCTGGTGTGCTTAACCCAAGAGAAGGGATGTCCTCACCCATGGAAGAACTCTTCAGTAGATACTCAAGATGGCAATGTTTCTGTCCACTGCTTTTCCCCAGAACAAGGGCATAGAAAATAAATTTAAGTGCTTAAACATACTCTGGGGAATTTTTCCTCATTTCATACTCTTTAGCCCACTTTAATCTTAATCTCATCAGAGCACATGAGTTGCCAAACAATGGATTTAACATTTGCCTTTCACTCCCACTCTTACTGTGCTACACTTTGTTATAACACAGAAGTACTGGCCTGATCAAGGGAGGGTGTCACACACTTGCTGAATTGGGCACTTCTCCAAAAATGGTTCTTACACAGAATTGCTCTTTTCTATTAAGATTTTACATTTGGTAGAAACACTTCTGTACAGAGTCATTCTAAATATTTTACTCTAAATAGTATAATTATGCATTATACTATTTCTAAATGCTGTAACACACATTTCTTTAGGCATTTAATATCATAAGAAAATTAAAACAACTCTCCCGAAAAAATTGAAAACACAGTCATTACCTGTGTTCTACTGCATTTCTGTTCATTCTTCTCTATGCACACTAAAACTCGGACTGCTAAAATATTTTGCAATGTAGCATTTCTTCTTCTATAACAAAACATTAGAATTAAGAACTCAATGAGACCTCTCTCTGCTGACCCCAAGACTTTATGTGCGTTCAGTACATGTTATGTACATGAATATGACACATGCATAACCACTTCTTGTTCCTTTTAGTCAGGAAAACAACCATCTGTTTCCTGCTCACTTCTATTCTCTTCTGGAACAGAAAAAGTCTCTAAGAAATTCTAAGATCTTAGCAACCAAGGCTTAGCATTTACTTTGCATCCTGCTCCAACAGCAAAAGGATGCACAGTGCACAGAGGAGAATGAAGACATGACATTGTGGTTTGGGAAAGCTTAGAATTTTGTTACAAATATCCCCTATTCAAATATCCCCAGTGTAACCATGCAGTGCAGATCTGTTGTGGTTTGTCTGGAATTCAAAACCCATAATTTTGTCCTAAACTTTGAAACAGAATAAAACAAATGTAAAGAGTAAGTCAGACACAGTCCAAGGATTTCACAGCCTCCTTCTCAAAGGGAAAATTAATCAAGATTGCATCATTTGTTGCATATGAAAACATATGTAGCTGCTCCTCAGGGTTCTTGCACTAAAAAAACCCAATTCCACCTACCAGTCTTCCAAAAACAGATAGACAATGAAACTCCATTTTTAGCCTACATCTAAGGAATCCATAACTGTACATCACACAGTGAACTTAGAAGTTTAGTAAAGAAGTTGCAGGGATTAAACTGCTTTAGAGATCATTTTCACATGTTCAGAAAAACCTCAATCTTTTATGTTTTAACTGTAGCCCATATTAAAAGCTTTTATTTCAAATCAGAACTGCATACATAACAGAGAAATTGTTATATGAAGACAAGTTTTCATGCTAAATGAATAATAAATTATAGGTTATGTGTCTCTTTGATTTTAGAGGATGCATAATTTACAACAATAAATAATTAACATATCAAAGGATTCTAATTTAACTGATGCCTTCAGCATCAGCACACCCAAAGAACAAAACCTTCTGTTTGGTGCTTGAAATCCGTCTTTGTGGTGGAGATGAGTTGCTATATATAAGTAGTTATTATGTTTTCCAATAGATAATTTTTGCTTATCACTTAAATGTATTAATAAATATCAAAAAGTTCAATTTCTGACATATGATCTGCAAGCATACTGCATCAGAGGAAGAAAAGCAAGCATAATTAGCAGTATGCTGGTATAAACAGTATTTCAGCCAGAAATAAATACAAGGTTTATTTTTAAGTGCTGTTAAGTTTTTCATTGGATGCCTGTAAAGGCAGCTTATAGTCCACGTAAAAAATTTTGTCATAGCGAATCTTTAGGTAAAAGAAACACAGTACTACTTCTCTGTGGAAAACAGATGTTAAATTTATTCTTGGTACTTGTGTTCTCTAATTAGAATATCATCCATAGCTACACCAAAATTCTTCGTAATGGGCAAGATCAAGAATGACCTAAAAGCATATTTTTGTCACTATTCCATCACTGATGTGGGGATTACAGCCACGTGCAGGCAAATAATTCCACTTACTCAAGTACTGCTGCTCCACAGACATTGTGGAGGAGGCCAGGCTGGATCATGGCTGGGCATTAGTGACTCCTGAGCAAAAGCCATGGAAAAGCCACACTCCAGCACTCTGCAAGGGAATCAGGCCAGGGAGAGCCCTTCCTGGAAAGCACCACGTGGGCTATAGAGGAAATCTGGAGCCCCCATTGTCCCGTGAAGAAGTGGACTGAAGAAACATTTGGGCCTTACAGAACAGCTCCACCCTACACGGGTGAGAGGATCCATGGGTTCACTTCTAGCACACACAGGGAAATTGGGTTTTCCTCAAAGACTTCATGACCAGGTCATGATCCTGCAACCGAACTGCTGTAAATGCAGCTTATGGTTGCACAAAGGGTCATTTTTATTGGGCTGATCCTATTTGCAGATTTATAATCAAACCCCAAAATAAAGCAGTAACTCAGATCGGGTGCAGATACAATGAAACTGCCAGAGGGGAGGTCTCCCTCAGCCGGGTCCATCCCTGCAGGGGAAGCCTTTGCCATCACACCCTCCTGACTATCCCCCTGTGTTCTTGCACAGGTACAGTGCCTCAGACACATCACATCTGTGTCCCCTTGCACCCACCTCTCCAGACCCTGGTATTTAAAGCAGACTCGTGCCCAGCAGTCCCAGCTAAGCATGGGACAGAGCCTGCAGTCCAGAGCAGCTTCTTGCTCCTTCTGCTTTGTAACTTCTCAGTGTAGACTTGAGAATTTCTCAGCCAATATCCATCAAGAGCCAAGGAACCCACATTTTTCATCACATACAGAGGAAAGGGTGACTGAATAGTTAGAGTCCTGCATTTGTCAAAGTCCTTGATACTGAATATCAGCTTCTGTGAGGTCTCAGGAAGAATAAAAATTGTGCAATAGATTGGAAAAAAAAATCTGCAGTACTATATATTTAATATACATGTATGCACATACACAATTGGTAAAAAGTATTTGTATTGGAATTCAGAAAGCCATCTAATAAAAGCACTTGATTTCTTTTCTTGGAGTATGTTTTGTGTTTGGAATGAAAAGAGCTGGTCAGCTGCAAATGGCATCAGGCTGTGGGCTGAGAGAAGAGAAATGAAACAAGTGTGCAATTAGAAAAGACAGATATAATTTTCATGCCCAGAAAAATAAATAAAATATTTTATGTTCATGCCAATGGAACAAAGATTTCATCAAAAGTGTTTGCATGGAGAGACCCTTAATTACAGCTATGTTAAGGAAAGCATCTCTACAGTCCAGATGTAATCACATGGAGCATTATGAAATACAGCTTTAAGAAGGAAAGTTAAAAGGTTGTGGTCTAACAAAAACTAATTAGTGGCTATTTATGATCAAGTTTATTTTCTAACACACAAGATATTTCAGTGTGTCTTTTTTGTCCCTCACTTTCATTTTCTGCACAATACTACTGATTTAGCCCAATATAGAAAGGAAAAGTATATTGAGGGATAGAGAAAATGTGTATTTCCTGAGAGGATCCTATCAAATATCTGGATCATGAAAACATACCCTTATTGGAGATTTTTGGTTTATAGTGTTCATGGTTGGATTAGAAATCAGCCTGGTGTTTTTCAGCAGTCCTTTAGCTACTTTCTCACACAGAAAATAAAAATAGCATCTACTGCACAATTTAATAGTGAGATTTAATTTAAAGGGAATGAAAATTATTTTTTGCATATTTCCCAAGAAAAGTCTATACTAATGATGTAAACTTATTTCTGTCTACCTGAAGGTGGGAATTGTCTTGAGTTCTCCCACTAAGTTTACCATTGGTAGCATCCTATGACCAGTTGCAAATTGGGACATTCCTACAGATAAAGCAAAAATCAGATGCTAAGGTGTAAAATTCAATAACTCTGCCATTTCATAATCCTATTTGCAGGAAAAGTGACACTTGTCTTGTTAATATTGTTACACTGACTTTATGAAACACAATTTTCATTGACTGATAGCTCTAATCACTAAATGCTATTTTATTTTTCTTTGCCCCAGATGGTTAAGGTTTGTCAACACATGAATGAAGATTACCAAAGGGCTGTGCTGAAATGTTTCAGATTGGCTCCAGAATTATAATTTGTTTTCTCCTTTAAGCACATGCTGCTCCTGACTTTACTACATATATAAAAAGATGGAAAAGTTAGAGCAGGACAAGCACTTGTCACCCTAACGAGTCAATTCCTCAGGTAAATATTTTAATAAATCAAAATTAAGATGGGCTTGAAAATCCCAATCTGGTCATTTTTGCAGTTATCTACACCTGCATATTTAATGCGTGTTTAAGGATAAGGAGTCATTAAGCACTTTGTATCTGTAGAACCACAGGTACACACTAATTATGCATTTGCTTTATCCCAGGTCTAATGGCTGAGCAGCAGCTGGCTGACAGGTTCAGGCAGCAACACAATTTGGCCTTGTAGTGAAAAGGATTAATCAGGATATAAGCAGCACTCAGGTTCTGACAGGAGTCCTGAGAAATCTGAAAACACATTTTAAACAGCCACATCCAAAGCAAGCTGAGGAGAAGTGCATGTCTCTGCCCCATGGCACAATGCAGACACAACATGAGATACTGTTCAAGGAAGATTTTTTCTTAGTGACCTGTGATTTGGTACAATTCTTTTTGTCTTGATGGAATCAGTTCTGATTCCTGAAATTTCAGCAATTGAGTGAACCTGTGAGGGTATTTCAGTGAGTTTCCCTGGGCTGGAAAGACAGCTCAGAGCACTCAGCATGCTCTTTATCTTTAAAGATTCTTATTTGTCTACCATCTCACAGCAAGCAGTTCTGATGAATAGTGCAATTAACCTTTCCATTATTAAAACAATTAATTGCAAAAATTAAAGACATGACAAGGGCTAAATACTAATGCATAAATTATAAGGTTCAGGAATTGTAATTATTAATCTATGTACGCTAATTGTGAAATAAACAAAGAGGACAAATTGTAATCTGAAGTCAGTGCTAGAATTGATGGTCATTTGTTTTTTCTGTGAAAAAGAGAAATGCACCATTTTATTCTTGACATACAGAATTAATCATACCCAGCCTTAAACTAGAGTATTTCTTTCTCTTGTGAATGACTTAGGATCCAAAGATATCTAAAGTTTGGTTTTGTTTCTACAGCAATGCAAGTATGCATCAAAGAAATTTACATTTCAGTGTAAAAATATCTGTCAAAACTATGCCTGCAGTACATCTCCCCTCCGTTTTCATTGCATGGAGCTATAATTTGACTAAGTATTATGGAATTCTTATAACTATGTGATATTACAATGTTGCAAGGTACAATATAAAAAAAATATGCTGATCAGACAGGTGGCTATATAACTGTTGAAGATTAATAACAACACTGAAGTATTTCACTTATGGGAGAAGTACCTGCCTCATAAACATGTCCACATGTTTTGTGCTTCTGAAGGGTAGGATTGCAGGAAGCAACATGGCTACACCTAGTCAAAAAATTAACTTTTTTTCCTATGGAAGCATCAACATTTCAACAGTTTTATATTTTTTCATCTTAAATACAGTTGGGAATATAACTATGAAGATTCTACATTTATCCCACTGCTTCGTGCCAGAAATAATGGAAAGAACATCCAACTCAAATCATCAGTTAGTTGTTTACTGCCCTCTAGCAGTTTTCCCATCTTCCTTGTCCTCCTCCTCCCCCCAGCTGCCACTAAAAATACACTGAGAGCAGGACCACATTCCTTTGGGTCACTGCCTTAAAAGCTGTGATGTTGCCACAGCAGGATTCAAACAGCTGAGCAATGGTCTCATGAGATAAGTGATGTTAGGGCATCGACTGCTTTCACTGAAGCCTGACAGTTGCTTCCTTCCCTCCAAACTGTTCATAACACGTTGCCTATAACAAGTTTTGAATGGTTTTGTCAATTAAAAAAAACCCAAACTCAACCAAAACCAAACCAATCAACAAAAAAACCAAACCCCAGAACTCCATCATGTAAAGGCACAGTTATAAAGCATCAGCTAAGTAGTTGTCCCTATAAAATATTTGTGCAGTAGCTGATGCAGGAATGTTTTGATTGGGAGATCTATGGAATTCAAAAGCTGGATAATGATGATGATAAAACCCCCAGTTCCAGAGACCTTTAGCACTAGAAGAAAGGCTTTAAAGAACAGTCAATGTGCTGAAGGAAACACATTTTGCTTTGAGAGGACCATCCCCTCTCAGCTCTAGAAAGAAAATCAGACTTTTCCCCTTGAAAGCAGGTCCCACCTCCCATAATGGTTATTTTGGCATGTCACCTTTGGAACTACACCCGACTCCAGTGTCAGTGACCAGATTACTTGTTACCTGAAACCATCCTACCTACCCAGAAAACAAGAGTGAGGAATTCCTGAAGATATGTCAGACAATGATTAGTTGGCTCATCACTTGGCCTTATATTTGGCCAACTGACTGCACAATTTCATGTCCTGATACCCAAGGAATTTATAACCTAATTTTGCATGATATCAGTTTCAAAACAAACAGCTTTAGACATCAGATAGTTCATCAAGTTCATCAAGACATCTCTGTTCCTATAGATCTAACAAGTTGTGGTGTCCTGTGCAATGTGATATTTGAGTTGGTTACAAAGTATTGGACAAACCTGCTGTATATTGCTAGAAGATTCCTTTTTTAAATGTTATGCTCCATCTGCCCTTAATTGCAGCAGTGCTGTGATCTCTCTCTCCCTCTTATCTGCCTCAGATCCTACATCCAACCTCATGCACTGGGAATGCAAAACACCGATGCTGCAGCAAAGGTTAAAGATGGAATGACATGAGGAGCAGCTGTTTGTGTCTCAATGCACGACGATATTTGAGTGACCTTTACTCCAAATCCTGGTTTTGCTCTTATATTTAAAAACCTAGTTTCACAACTACCATGATTTTGACAGCAACATGTTGATGAGAAAACTACCTAAATGATCAGTCTCTTCATAAGTGTCAAAGCACAGGTGGCCATGTGGGGCAGTTTCAGAACAACTCACACTCTTGGTCAGGCAGCAACTACAGCATCCAATGTTAAGAAAAATCCCCCCATCCCTTCAGAGTACAGTGTCTGGGACCAGTAAATGGCATTATTTTTATAATCACCTTTTCACAAGGACAATATCACAGAGTACATTAATTGATAATAAGTTCTCATTTATAAAACCAAAGTTCTGGCAAATCCTTTCCTCTCTCCTTGTTCTTTTGATTTCTTTGTTGTCTGTACATGGTTAAAAATTTTATATTTATTCATGCCAAAGATGGAGCTAAAAAGGGCAATGGTACAGTACACATTCTGAAAACAGCTATATCACTCATAACAAGGTACATCTCAGGCATATTCCCACAGTTAATTATAAATGTTTGTGCTTGAATGTCAATGCAAGAAAACATAATCTTGTTACAATATAAAAAGTTATTATATAATGGCCTTTCCTAAAATACAGTTTACTAGAGCATGGCAGGTGGCAGACAGGAGGCTGAAAACTGTAACAAGCAATTACATTACAGAATTTTTTTCCCTGCAGTTTCATTAGCTAAATTTCTTCCTATTTTAATCTGATCTTTTTAATAATGTGTCAGGACTGACACTCCAGTGGACATGAAACTCGGAATGGCCATGGTTGAATAAATACATCTACTTAATTTTTCTCTTCAACTAGTTTTAAAAATTAATTTATCTGATTGCTCAGGCTATTATAAAAAATTTGTTGGATTTTGTGTATTACTAATAGGCACCTTCCTTGTATTTCTGCTCGCTGTTGCCTAGATGAGGTTTTTCTAATACTTGCTGATGGCTGATTAAAGAAATAATGAAACAGTAGCAAAAGTCAATTCTGCATAGTTCCCACAAGGCTTCAAACAGATCTGGAGTTAAGCAGAAGAAAAGCTTCAGAATGGTTTTCAAACACACTTTTGGGGTACAGCATTATTTTAATGATTCAGTTCATGTCCACACCACAATCCCACACATCCAGCAGTGTTGCCAGCCCAAGAAAGCTGCCTAAGAGTATGGAGCAATCCAAGGAGCTCAGCTGATCACATTGTTACTTTTCAGGTGTGCTCAGGAAAACAGACAGATGGATAATATCAAACCATAATAAAACATACGAAATACTACACAAAATAGGTTAATTCTAAAATATGAAAACGTCTTGAAGGTTTTTCAGTGTTTGGTGAGGTTTGTTGAGAAAACTGGAAAAATATCAAATTAAGCTGCTCTCAAATTTTGTTATTTAATTTTTTTTCTTTTAATTTTTTTAAGCATTTGTTCAATTTCCTAAATCCTGTATGCATTTTGTTTCCAAAGGCACTTTTCAGGGGATCAAAATGGTTACATTTTTGATGGGGAAATTAAAATTCTCAAAGATCTATTTAACCCTTAGTGAAATACTTAGGCATTTATAGAGGCTGATTTTGATCCCGAGTAAATCCAGATTAGCTATGCTGAAGAGAATGGAATTACAGTATTACATGAATGGATGGTGGAGAATCAATCTTGTTTTACAGAATTTCATAAGGAATTAGTGACAGACGTTCCTGGCTGCTCAGAAGTAGACCCCTAACTTGTTGGGGATGCAGCAGTCAAGAAAATTAGTCATGAGAGGAGGTGGATCAAGCAAATGTCACAAGCTGAAGCCTTATTTAATTTGGAAAAAAGCATCCACCCATCACCTTTTCCAGCTGTGATGTAATGTACTTCCCTTGTGCTGAAGTTTACTGAATGCCCTTGGTTTCATGCAAGTGTTTGGAAATAATTAACAGTGAACTATTTCATTTATCATCTCAAGATACACTAACTCAATGAATGGAAGTATTTTGGGTCCATACATTAATTGCACTTCTATCATATGTCATTGAAAGTGTTTAACCCACACCTGCCATGACTGCTGGTTTGGCCACTTGGATCTGTGCAATTTAGTGAGTACAGCTCACTATGTAGGCAGTATAAAAAAGAAATAAGTTATAGTAGATTTACTGCAGCTACTCCACAATTTTTCCTTTACATTCCAGAGGTTATAGATAAGGAGGGACTAAAACTTCTAGATTTCACATTTGCGTATTGTGCTTTTCAAATCACCCAGCCTTGCCTGGAGACTTCAGTCACTTCAAACCTGGCCAAAACTCAAGTAAATTATGAGATTGAAGAGATTACAAGTGTCATCTTCATCTTTTACACTGGGAAAAGATTCATATTTCAAATCTTGTTTATTGTTGCATACAGTTCAATGCTACATTGTCCTCCCACCTACTAATCAAGATTTGGGAAAAAGATTAATCTCCCAAAGGCAAACATATATTTCTCTCCTATCACAGCAGCACAGTTTATTCCAGTTAAGGAGCTCATACTAGTGCAAACACTTCAGTTTTTAAGGGGATACTAGATTTATCTATAAAATTTTGCTCTAGAATAAAATTACTGTGCAAGGTTATTGGGTCAAGTATCTATTCTTCCCCTTCAAATGGTATGATTTGAAAAGAAATAAAACAATGGACTTTTGGAGCTGACATTTCAGACAGTTCTATATTCCTTGACTTCTGTGGAAAAGTTGGAATTCCACTTTTCTAATTCCCAATCTTGGCAATTCTATCTCAGCACACAGTCCATTCTTGTTCTCATTCTTAACACAGTGATTAAAACCTTATGAAGATTAGTGAGAATGAAAAATATGAACAAAAAAAAATTAAATAAATTGAGAATTTCACGCACATGCTCATTCCTAAGTACTCCCTTGCTTTACTGCCTCCTTTCCCATGGTGCCAGAGTCTGATTAGCTCTTCCCCTGCCCTTTCCATACTCTCCCACTGAGTCAGAAGGAGGGTCTTCTCCATCCTGCACTCAGATGAATCCAACTGCACCCGAGTCCCCTGCAGCCAGGCCAGAGAACCTAAGGAGCAGCAGCTACAACCTGGACCAGTCCCACATCCCTCCCTCCTTGGGAAAGGATAAATCTATTTATTTATTTATTTGTAAGAATAAATCCTGTAGCCAAGGTGGCATTCCAAGTTCTTGCCTACCAAAACACAGAGGAAGGGATCATAATGCTGAAGAGAAAGTTCATCATGATTACAGCTCTTCCTGAAACCAAGTTTCAGGACACTTGGTGACATTAGAGCAGACCAAGGAGGAAAGAAAGAAAGCCTTCATCTCTTATGGCCATAATAATTACTCTGGATTTTTGGGGAGCTCTGTTTTAGAAGCATAATAAAGACACAGCGAAACTCCTCTTTTGAAAAGTTTTCAAAATCTCCATTGCCCTGGCAACATCTGCTGAGAGCACTTGGAAAGCAGACTCAAATCAGAATTGCACTTCTGATAGCTGATATACTTGCCAACTTTGAAAAGCCACCTGAGTAATGAACTGTTGCTTTCTAATTGATACCTTCTGTTTCCCTCACTTCTATTCATTTTCTTCCCTGTAGAAAACCAAGAACATTTCTATGCCTTTTTTCAGCTTAAGTTCTTTTCTGAATAATAGAAAGTATTTTCAATATTGAAAGTTGGGTTTTTTCATGAAACAAAGAGGAAGACAAAGAGTTCATGGAAATTTGGTACTGCAACACTCATTCAATCTGACCTACCAATAAGTGCACCAACCAAATCAGAATAAAACAAAACAGTACAGGCTTGACCTCTTCCACTTGTTTTATCCAATCCTAGGATTGTAGAAAACAGGCTGTACCTATATTGTGCTTTGGAGAAATAAGCTCTTCCTGTACTACCTATTACATTTTCCATTCTAAAATTTAACACCCACATAAAAACAGAGGAAAAGTTAAAGTAGGAAGAATGAATTAATTATGCAGCATCATTTGATGGCAGGGTTTCATCTAACTTCATCTTCAGTGCTAAGCTGAAGGCAAGGACAACTTTCAGCTGCCCTTTTCAGCATATTAGGTCCAATTCCATTTTCCAAATATGTTATCAATATGATAATTCCACACTTTCCCATCTGTAGACAGTCCAGTCTTCATAAAGGTAGCATTATTACTACAAATATACTGAGGGGAAACTATTTCAATTACTAGGAGACTATGCAACTCCAAGTCTATTTATTTCAATTTATTCAACTGTCTTGATATATGCGTGCATAGAACTTTTATAAAGAATGAATAAATTCACCTTGAAATTGTACCAATTGACTTTGGCTGGGCCGGGCTGTGCGATGGAATCAGAATCACTTCTGAAATAAGCCCTGACAATGCTGATCAAAACAAAGTGGCTACTCATTTATTAAAGTGACAGCTCAGCAATGGTTTCAAGCCAGGGGATGACGTGGCCTGGGGTGTTGGCCATGGCCTGGGGTGAGAGCTACAGCTGAAAGCTTTTTAGCCAGTTGTGCACTCTGAAGCTCCATCTGATGGTGTGACACTTCCCAGGGCTCCTGCACCTGCCTGGATGTCAAGCAGCTGGTGTGAGTACTGTCACCCTATTCCACAAGTGACAAGTTTGCCCTGAGACTACATGCATAACATGATCTTTTTTCTCTGTATTATGAGCAATCCAATCAGAAGAAAGCTTCCTGGGTCAGACGCACGCAGAAAACGGACAAAACTCTAATTTTACAAATGTATCATCAACCTATCAACAACTGAAATGGATCATCACTAGAAATACAATCTAAAATATACCAGATGTTTGAAAGTTTGAGCCTAAGAATTTCTAGTCTTTAAGAAACAATAGGCTTAGTGGGATTCTCCTTTGAATGCTGAAGTACAAGATTGCTATAGCAACCTATATCCTGCTTTAAAATCAATAGCAATTTGGGCAAGACAAGCAGTTAACCCACTGTAACAGGTAGAAATGTGCTTCCTCTGTTCGTTGTAGGTGTTGCTACAGTGGAAGTTTAACTTAAAGGTGGAATCACAAACTTCCTGTATGATTTTGGAAAACAAGGTGGGGGATGAGGGAGATGAGCAATAGTGAAACTAGACTTGAGGGAGGGCTTAACTGAAAGCAGCAGAGCTCACAACCAAGGGAAACAAAGACTCCAGATTGTGTTCTCTCAATTTTTGCAAAGAACAGAGTTGAGCTTAAGTGAATCCGTGCTTCCCTGAAAAGTCAGTTTTAGCTCTCCCGTTGTACATAAAAAGTGCTACAAAATGCAGCCACAGAAGTGCTTCTCCGTTGAGTAATTCTAAAAGCAAAAGTCAAAGCAAAATTATCATGACCTCATGTGCAAGTTTCACTGTGGTTTTCCTTATGAGCAGAAAGTGGCGTTTGCATTAATATATAATGTCCATTTGAAGCTATTATTAAATGCTGCAAGTTCTAGAATTAATGTAATTCAGTAAGAGAATTGCTTCTGATAAATTTTCAAATAGCTGGTTGTCCAGCAGTGCCTGCAACTGGTTCGGTGCCTTTGGCTCCTCGTATCACTCCTGACTGCACAAACCTCTATGACAGTGCTCATCTCTCCTGCAGAGGGAAGAATCCTCACCTTACTGCATTCTATATTTCCTTGCTGCTCTGCTCTATTCCTTTTCAGTAATCACTATATTATATTCAAACTTTATGCACATTTTTCCAAAGCATTCTGTGGGCAGCTGTAGTATGGAGCTCTATAGTGCAATAATGATGGCAACATCTTCTGTAGTCCTTCCCTGATCCTTACCTTCAAATAACTCATCTGAGAGTTGTTGAGTTCTGCATTAACATAATCACAGTTTTCCTTATGTCATTCCTGTATTGCAGAGTAAACTCAGAGCCCACTACTGAAAGAGTAAAATAAGGATTTTTTGGAACATATATCACTTTTTATTTATGAATGTGCATGTAAGGTGTCATGTTACCACATGTAGTGCCCTCAGTATTGACAGTACCAACCCTTTGTGGTTCTCAGCTAGATATCTGGTGACTCCAGATGTTAAGCTGACTGGCAGTTGTACAAAGGCTTTTCTGTCCAGACATTTTAAAGACTGACACACTTTAAAGCAAGTCTAAAATAGTAGAGAGAAAAAAAAAAAAGTGGGAAATATGAGTAAGCTTTGTTTTAGTCTAATTCCTTGAAATCGTTTCTGTTTTCCACACATATTTATAGTAAATTGCAAGTCTTCATCACTGTCAGAATAAACATCACAACAGGAAAACACACTTCACTGTGTATCCCACAAGAGGTGATAATAAGAAGTATTAAGATATATAATTAAGATATTAAGGAAGTACATATTTCAGGAATTATAATGCATGTCAGTGCAGGAATGAATATCAATTCCCACGCATTTATAGGCATTTGCACAAAGGTATCAAATAATGACGAAAAAAATTAAGAACCACTCAGAATACATATTAATACTTTATATTAACCTATTGACACAGCAAGATAAAATTACAGTATGTGGCTCCCTTCTTCACACTTATGAAGCTCAATAAGCCATCATGTATTCCAGTGTAACTACTGAAGAAGTTCCCTGCTATCAAAGGAAATCCTTTCAACAATAAAAATTATGCTCCATAGGGAAAAGGTGAAATAAAAGTGGCTAGAAGTAGTACATCAAGAAATAGGTAAAAAACTAAGAAAAGCACAACACAAATGGTACAGATTGAATGAAACTTTTTTGATGATTCCAATCTCTCCTTTTTTATTAATATTGCCATATATTGAGCTCTGGGAATTGAGTCCAGACAAACAACTCTACTTTTAAGAAGCATTCTTTTGTGTGAAAATCCTTTAATGGATTTATGCTACATTTTACAAAATGCTCTCCTGAATGAAAATATTTTTGTTCTCTTTCATATTATTGTGTATTATTTTCTAGCTTGTTTTAGAGAAACATACTGAAGATTGTAATAGTTACAACATTTTCTTAGACCGTTAAATCTACACTCTGGCCTGGAATTAACTCTTGCTTCAGTTTGCATCTTGGCATAGGAAGTTTCTATTGCCCTTTATTCATCCCATCAATCCTAAATTTATCAGCAGCAGGTAGATAACACTTTGTTGCTTTTATTGGCAATAATTTTACTTGAGCCTTTCTGGGAAAATGTCCAGGCATTGCATCTGTGTTAAGTTATAAGATTTCCTGAGACAGTGGGAGAAGAAGTTCATTATAATTTCTGACCCTTGGTGAAAACAGTTCCCTCAGTGTTATTAGGTGTTTCTGTCTGGCAAAAGCAAAGCTTCTTATTTCAGCCTGTACTCGTTTAGTAAATGGTTTGAAGTCTCTTGGTGTTTTCACATTTACAGGGCTACACAGGGGGAAGAAATTTCATTTTAACAAAGACTGCAGAAATGCTGTGCAGGGACAAAAGAAGCACCACGAAACCTTCCTCCTTCTTCCACAACCACCAGCAACTCCAAATTACATTCACCACTTCACCTGTGGAACAGACAGTGTCCTAATTTCCCCTCCTCCAAAAGGAATGTCTGGCACTGTGCACACCTGTACTTTTCCTGTTCAGACCTCAGACATTCACCCCTGCAGAGGGTAGGAATCAGGCAGTGTCATCCCAGACCACCTCAATCCCCAAGTACTCAGAAGTCACACAGTGTTTAGCTATACAACATTCTGAAATGCCCACGATTGCTGTATTTTTCTGGGCATGTAAACTTTCTAGGCAATAAGTCTTCATTAATTTTCAGTTGTTTAAGTTTTCTTTTTACCATAGATAAATCCTTGATGATTTTCTCTTGCAATATGTTCTCTTATGGTATATTCCTATGTCCATGTGATTCACACTGATTCTTTTCATAACGAGGAAAAAATGGTTCTTGAGGTGAAGATGATGAAAAAAACCACTTTCTTTTAGGAAAAAGATTGCAGGTGAGTTACTGACATGCAGACCCCTGTTATGCTATTTTTACTCCCAAGGGATACTACAAACTTCATTATTCTTTGAATGCCTACCTACGACTGTAACTTTTGCTCTCTCCAAGTCATGTTGCTGGTGTCAGGTTTCAACTTGTGTCAAGTTTCCCTTGAAATGTTTTCTTACAGTGCATAATGTCAGCCTTTTAAACCTCCCAACAATGTCCTCAATTTAGTTTAATTGCCTTCTCGCAGGTGTCAGAAATCAGCTGACAGTTGTTCTTGGAAGTCTTCCCTATTAGAACCAGGAACTCTGATCTTTTTACTCCAGCTGACACACGTGTCCTCACCAACACCTCGACAACCACATCGCTGCCATTCGTCACTTGCTTTGGCAGCTTTACAAATCACCATTTACATCATAACTGGAATATCATCCTCCAAGGAAAAAAGTTCTTTTATGTTCATTCCTTGTCCTGACTAGTTCATAGATCAGAGTATTTGAGTGCATGACACACACAAGCTCAGAAATTCACTGCTCATTCTGAGCCTCCTTGCACTGAAGTCATTCCTTACATTTTTCTTTACAATTCACAGAAACAAAAATCTTCTTTCCATAATGTCTGGTTTTATTACTGTGCTTGGATAAGGCCCCTGCAAGAAAATAAAGGCAGCGTGCTGTGCTTTAAAAACTGTGTCCATGTCTGCAGTTAACTCATTCAGTCTCAGAGATCACTGCATGTGTCCATGCATATCGAGTAAGTACTTCAGCTGAAAAGAGATTTGCAAATGCCCAGGAGGCAAATTGTTTCATTAAAGTTGATAGTCAAAATCAGCTTTTCAGAGGAAGGGTTATCTGTCTTTCCTAAACTCCTTATTGCAGCCTGACAGCTTGTGAAAAAACCTGGCTAAACAACCCCTTCATGTATGTTTAGTAACTGACAGTTTTCTAGGATGTGGGAGGTTTTGTTTGTTGTTTTTTTTACGTTACTCTTTAGTACAACTACAAATCACAGCAGGGGTCAATTAGTGTAGCTGTAAATGTTTTTATGGTTGTCACCCAGCTTTTATCTTTTAAGGCACCACATAACACCTCAAATTGAAATGTAAGCAGTTCCCTATGACTGTGTTCTGACCTTTCAGCTACTAAGTTTCTGTAAAGAAAATGTTAGTTTTGATTCCCTCTGTTAAAGCACATGCCCACATGTGACATTTTTCTACATCTGGGCTCTAGACTCTGACCCCTCAGGACCAACGCCCTGCCCAAACCCAGGCTCCTGAGAGAACCTCCCTTGGCAAACTCCCTGCCTCTGAGGCTCTCCAGGGACAGATGGGGCAGGGATGGTTGAACATCCACTCCTTTCCCCCTCAAAAGCCAAGTTTTCCCCTTGCCTTAATAAAAGCAGTGCCTCCAAATAGCACTCATTTGTCTGGAAGTGCATGAACTGAGAGCACTGGGATCACATTCATCTCTGTAATTTAGAATTATTCTGAGAAAAGTGATAGGTTTCTTTCTTTTCCTTTGTAGACTTAAAGACCTATATTCATTCACTTTTAGGTTTGTGCAGTCCCTACGATCATGATGAATCTTTTTGATTGCACTAAAGCCAACACTGACTCTTCTCACTACGTATCTTTTTCCCTCGACTTAATACCCATAGATCATAGTCTTGGTCTCCACTGATCCCTAGAGGATCAAGTTGCACCTTCCTTGGTAACATGCATTAGTAACCACCCAGAATGAACCAATCTAAAGGAGCTAAAATCATGCTTCTATCTTTTTACCCCCATAGGACTCTATCTTGTCCTTCAGAGTCTGAAATTCAGTGAAATAGAGCGAAGAATTATTTCCTTACGGCTGTTAATTTGAACACTGTGCTTGAATGTTTCTAATGTCTCACATCTAGACTCACTTATTGTCTTTCCTACCCAATTCCCCTCATTCTCATCTATCTACCAAGAAATACACCAAAACCAACTCTGTCACAAATTCAGCTGGAGAGGTGAGCACAGCTACAGCACAATCCTGGTCTGAGCTGACTTGAGGACAGACAACTTAACTGCAACTATTCATTCTTAGGTAAATTTCCTACATGTGAAAGTCTCTTCGCCCAATTCCTTTTAATGCCTTCAGTCTTTCCTATAAAAGATGCCTGTGGCATTATTTCAATTACTTCCATAAAAAAAGATTGAGATTTACGTAAACCAGATGATTCTGTCTTTTCCAACCTAAATGAGTATGTGATTCTATGATTCCCTAAAAAGTTGGAATTCTAACATATCATTCCAGGGTTAAAATCCTGCTTTAGTGCTGTACACTAAGAATTACTTGTCTGTGTAAGCTTTATGAAATGGTGTGATTATTTACTAACTACTCTTCTTATGCATTCAAAATACTTTGTGATGAATAGGGCAGCAAAAGGTATTTTTCATTGCAATCAAAGACAAACTGAAACCTTTCAAAATTCCTCACAACAGCATTTTATGCCTCTGAACAGCTAAGAGTCAGTGAGCAGGGAAATCAGTCAGGATGACAGAGTCACAGAATAAAGTATTTCTTAGTCTTTGAGACAAGGAAACTAAAGAAAATTTCTTTTTCTTTTCTTTCAGTGTGTTGCACTTCAGCTTTTTCACTTAAAATCAAATTATTAACTAGGTCAGAGAGATTGACTGGTTAAGCATGTTGTGCACAGAAGTTCCAGGGATAAAAAATTAACCATTCACAGTTACTTTTTATAAGAATGAAAAAGTTCCAATACCAGAGGCGGAAAGGTTTCCAACCAGAAGACGACAAAAGTTGGACAGGATACTTCAGTGAAATCTGGTTGATTTCAAAAAGCAAGCTCTTATCTGAAGCAGGGCCAGCAACTGCTGCTGCCCAACCACCATCTGGACAACATTTTTGACCTTTCTTTTTTTTTTAAACGTGTTCCCACACCTGCTTTTCTTTTTTGATTGTGAGGTTGGGGCTTTTTTGGACAAGTATACTATTTTTATTAAAAAACACATAATCAAACCAGCATGATCAATTCTGTTTGTAATCTATCTTTCATTTTTCATACAAATGGTGATAGATAAACATTTACTTAAGTAAAGACTTGCTTTGTGTGCAAATGACGACTACAATAAAGCTACAATAAAGTTAGAAAAACAAATCACCAGTGTTTTCACTGAGAAGAGAAACATGTTTGATAAATAATTCATTTATACCTACTGTGCATAATAATCACTCTTCTTAAGCCAGTATTTCTTGGAAAAAAATCATCAGTCAAAAATTTGTCTGGAAACATGACATGTAGCCTCTCTCACACTGGGAAAAATCTAAACATTCATAAATAAGAGATCTGGACTTATTTAAAAAATTGAACTGCATAATCTTGGTTTTCTTGCAGGCTTTAGTTGTTACAGAGCATTTATTCCAGATTCCCTTTAAGCACATATAGGCATGCCTTGATAAGCCCTCTGCCTCTGCATATGCATCATAGCTGCAAACCTCTCCTGGCCTTGCACACAGCCCTGACATTCAAACAAGTTATCACTGGTGTTCAGGACTCACTGCACTACCCAGGCTGAAAACAAGAGATGGGAAAGGCAGTGCTTTGGTATTTGCAGCGATTACAGCACACAATTTTCTGTGAAGTTCAAGAAATCATAACACCTGAGAGAAATATTTTCTACTCTGGAGAAAATGTTCTCATCTGGAGGATGAGTGCTGCTGTTCACTACCATCACCTCTCATATCTGAGAGAGTATTGGAGCCAAACGTACTTCCCTACCAAAAAAAAAAAGAGATAAATGAAGTATCTTTCAGTGTTTGGAGTCCATACAGATTCAGATGTAAATTTCAAGAAAGAAAACGCTGTTTGTAAAAATGAAGTTTTGATAATTAAACATTATTGTATCTATTCCTAAGAGTAACAACTACAGCAGTGTATTTCACCAAAGCCTCCTGACTACTTTTTGCACAGATCATTCTTTGACCAAAACAGCTGGTGGCCAACATGCCAAATTTCATTGTTCTTTTTTATACCGTTAATTACCAGAGCAAGAGTCCTTGCAGAAAGTCAGGTTTGCAAGATGAACTTAAATCAGGTGATTTTATTTCCTTCCATAATATATATTTAAGATTTAGACACTCCCAGAATTAAAAAAATAAAAATCATACGTGGAGTTTGTACAGAGGATGTGTATATCCTTCAACCACAATGACAACCAAGAGATATAACTCAAACCAAGCTGAAATCAAGATATCTTTCACCTGGTTTTGGATGAATTCAAAGTTCAGCCAGAGACAGAATGAGCTTCTCATAATGATGCTCAGCAATCACAGTTTGAACAGTGACATTAAATCTAGTGAGGTAGTACAGTCTCTCTAACACATGCAGGAACCAACAGAGAAATCACATTTCAAAAAAAAGTAAAACCATTTGGATATAATCCATTTAAAATATATTAAAATACTGCCCTAGTCGGGAAGCTGGATATAGCAATAAATAAGAAAGCCAGTGAAGAGGAACTGGGAAGACCCCTGTAAAGATCTGAGGAAAATGGAGATAACTCCCTGAGAGCTTCTCACCAGATGTTGGCAATTTCACTTCGTTACACTGTGCAAAACAGATTTGTATTTCTATGACCTGGGAAAGATTTATGTGCTGCAATCAACAAATTACAATTTGAATAATAAATTCCAGGTTTCACCAACCATCTCTAACCTTGATGAGAAAAAAAAAAAAAGACACACACAATAAATCACTTCAGCAGTCACTTAAATGGAGAGAAAAATGCCAAATAGAAAGATATGGCAAGCTAGGTGCAACTTCTTGAAGTGAATCCCAGCTATATTTTCATGCCATCAGGAGGATATGTGGCATTGATTAAACAGACTGATAATTTAGTCATATCTTGCTGGAAGGTCTTGGCTAGTTGCCATATGATTCCATCTTCTAAGCAGCTACCCCTTTGATCCAAAAAAAGTGAATCAAAGAATATTTACATTTTGGGAGGGGCTATATCTCCTCAATTAAGTTTCTTCTGATCATTTTCCAAAAACCTATAAGATGTCACAAATTATTACAGCTATATACTTTTGATAAACCCAGTTTCTGAATGATGCACAATTTCATGAAGCCTTCAGTCTCTGTCATGACCACAAATTAACTCCTTAAAACTATGCACAGATCTAATTTCAGTGCACTGGAGTTAACTGAGATGAGGCAAGTCCTTGGCTGTCCATCCTATAATTAAATTAATCACTGTACACAATTTTCTAACTTTATGTAGAATATATTTTGCATGACTGGGTAACAATCTATTTAGCATATCAGAGGAGGCAAGAATTAATTTGGAAAGATTTCAGAGGTCCCAGAACTCTACTGTCTTATGGGCTAAAATTAATTTACATATGTCCTAATTGTTATTCCATTGAAAACATAGCATATGAAGAAATGTTCTGGAATGCTACAGTTCTTTCAAAGGGCAAATTCAAGAAGTTTTGGGTGTGCATTAAATAATAAATGGAACTGAAAACACAAGAGAAGAACTACCATCCACATGCTTGTACACAGGCATGATGAACTGCAGCTACAAAAAAGAAAGAAATTTTTGAGAAAACTGAATGCACCACAAGGACAAAAAGTGTCAAACCTGTGGCTACAGAAGATGCATGAGCTAGAAGTGACAAGCTGACTAAAGAGATGCAGAGAAGCAAAGAGGGTGAACTCACACATATTCAGGCAGTTTTGACAAAGTCAGAGAAAGGGCTTTTTCACAGGTACACTAAAGGTGCAATTTATACCTCAGACTCAACGTATCAGTGAGCTGCCTTACATCTCGATGCAGCTTAGTTCTACAGATTTTCAATCTGTAACACATGAAAAAAATTCTTGTTACTGTAATTGAACCAATGCTTACAGATGCTACTCCTTAACACTTTATTTTGTGCATTCTTTGGTCATCATGGCTTAAGTTAAATTTTGACCTTGTTATCTGTTCATATATTTAGGTTTCTTTTTACACAACTCAGACAATCATGGGTGTTCCTATCACTCAGGATTCCCAGCAAAATTAAAATCCTTTCTTTAGTTATGTGGTCGTGCATAACATACTCTATTCAATGCACCAACATGAAGAAGTTAACAGAGGATTGAAAGAAGCAAAAGAATTTCAGTGCAATGAAGTCTCTGGAACAGAAGCAGCTGCCACTTGGGCAGAAAAAAGTTTAACAAGCAAGGGGCAGAATAAACTAAGTTTGCACAGAGTATTTGACAAATTTTAATTAGCTATTAAAATGCTATAAATTGTCACTAAGTTTCAGGACAGATTTACTAAGTAGATATGAAATAAACAGGATTTTTTTATTATTAAATTTAAATTGTCAGACTTTTATGTAAAAGAAAACAAATAGTGAGATTAAACAAACATAAGAAAAATTATTTCTGAAGAATGTAGAAATATTTTTATGTCAGTATCCATACTTCATCATTATCGAGGACAACAAAGCCTAGTTCAAAGAGCTGCACAGAACTGAAAGGATGGGAGATGGACAGAGTGGCCATTCATTCATAAGTCTTTTGAAAATACCTGAGCTCAGCTGCACTCCTACCCACCTGCACAGGAGAATGTACCCAAGCTCTATCAGCCCACCTGGCTCAAGTGTGACTTGAGATCTCACTGTAATAGCACTTCAAAACACTACAAAGGAGGAACATAAAACCCTTGTGGAGGACAGGGGGGGGTTGAGTCATTTCTACACAGTTTTGTGTGGTTAAGAGGGAAAGAGTATTTCATAAAGTATCACTAAAAGGATAAGAGAGGATGACAGCATTGCCTAACAAAAGCCAGAGAGATATTTGTGAGGACAATTCTGATATGGAACAAATTTTTTTTGGTTATTTCCACCAAGAACTTTGCAGATAAAAAATAAACTGTACCATATGCTGGGCTTTGCAAAGGATTTAAGGTTTAGTTACTACTGCAGTTCCCAGGATACAGGTATATTGCTGAAAATCTCAGACCCAAAATGCACAGAAGGACACATTTAATAAAGTAAATGAATGTACTTATATAATTTTTCACTAGTTTGAGTAACTACTTAGACTCCTGCTCGTGCTTTCAGAGGAGATGGTGCTTGCAGAGTAACTGCTGCTCAAATGCCAAGGGTAAATCACGATGCTGAACTTCAGCACCATCTCAGGAGCACTACTAAGTTGATGTTATCAACATGATTATTTTCTCTTGACATCACAGAGAGAAAATAATAGAGGAGATGCATTTTAAAACCAACTATTGCCTGAAAATAAAACGGTGATCTGACCCTGTTAGCAATTTCAGTTAAACCCTGAGAAGTACATCCTTAGCTATGCATGTACAAACACACAAAAAACACAGCACAGTTCCAAATCCTGCCTGTTACAGGTTTGTTTGGACTTTTTATTTCTTTTTAACACCTATCATTTTATTACTTTAATGTACTAGGGAACTTTGTATTGAAAACTCTGTATAAACCCAATTAAAATATTGTTGAAATCATTGTTACAAGACAGATAACAGAATCCTTTCTACAGTATTTTGGAGATTTTTATTTCAAAACACCACAGTACCAAGAAATAATCTGGTTTTTCAGATTCACTGTCCATGGATCCCAAGCCAGAAATCATTACTATCACACACGAAACTTCACAGTCTCTTACACATTTACTATGTGAGAGTTTTCGACTGTAGTTATTGCATTCAGGCACTGACCAAAAATTCCTGAGCATTGCTTTGATCTTCAGCCATTTTCCTGGACAGTGATGACTAAAGGAGAACAGAATAAACCTCTGGAGGAATATTTCCAGGCCTCCAGAAAGTTACTACCTGTGATCTATCTTAAGGAATGGCCAGTAGGCACAAGGGTAGAATACAAGGATTGTTTTAGCTTTCTTGGAATATAAAATGTTTTACAAAGACATGACACCTATACATTTACACATGTGAACACATCTATACCTGATATATACGTTATATACCTGTTAACACTTGAGCACGTTTTTTAAAGATAAAAATTTTTCCTTTTTTCTCAATATTTCACAATATTCATCAAGAAAATAGTTCTCAACAATCAGTTTATTTGAACAAAATTAAACCCCCACAAAAAAAATCATTGACTCCACTGTTGCATTTAGCAGACACCCCACCCACATTTTCACTTAACTGGAGGATTATTTCCCTTTGTTTTCTCTCCCTATGAGCAAGAATTTCAATACATTGCATTTGACAAAGGGCATTATGGTCTTTAAATAAAGAACGTCACTCAAATAATCACTAAGCATTCATGTGTAAGGCCACTGTGGGTCAAACATCAACCACAAGAATCACAATTGTTTTTACATACATGTTTCACTAAGTTTTAGAAAAATTTTGTAACTAAAACTGGCACTTCCAGTGCAATTGCCAGAAATTACTTATTTCACAATGCAGAACACTTGAAAGGTTTTCAGTCAGCACCATATTCAATGTAGCTTATTACAGGAATCTTGGAGCTGTCCACTAGATCCATCAGAATCTGACCCAGTATCTAGGTGAGCATTGATACAAAGTGGGCTGTCAGGCATTCTTCAGAAAGCACTTTTTCAATATTTTTGGCTCCAAATAATAATTAATATTTAATTCAGTATAATGGATATCAAAATACAAGCCTGTGCCATATTAATTTGGATTAAAAAGGGGAATATTTAGTCTTTAAATAAGAACAAACACTTCATACACTGTTTCAGAAATAAAACACATGCAAGAAAGGAATCAGTCCTGCAGCAAAATCCCTTTCTTCTTTCACTCTCCTCTCCTATCTTCTAATCCTTCCAAGAGAAACCCAAAGCAAAAAGCCAATGACATCAAATTAGGAATTCACACAGAAGGCATAGGAGCGTCTAAATTCCAAATGGAACCTCGCCAAAAGAGCCAATTTTGGGTGAAAAATGACAGCTAACAACCTTTAAAAGAAAGAGCAGAAAAATAGCAAGTGTCATAACTTTGAATGCAGCAGCTACATTTTTCCTCCCCGATTTCCACACCTGGCTCGTTGAGTGCCAGTAGCCATAGCAACCCCTCGGTGTGCTGGGATGGGAGGTGGGATCTGCACCAAACCCATCTGTATTCATCACCATTTTCCTCCACATGCCCTCTCCTCTGTCCCCTAAGCACATGTTAGGGGGCTTTGCCTTCTTTATAAACCAAATTCCCTCCCTCTCTCCCCACTAACTGGGGATTGAAACCCCACACAGGTAACACTAAGTTTTGCAAGTAGTTTAATAACCTGGCAGAAACGGCACTGATGCAAAACATGTCCTTTTCATGCCCAGCTACTCATATCTCACCTCCCCTCTTCGAACTCTCCCTTGTGCAAGTCTTCAAACCATTACGAAATGATCCACACAGGGAATCGTTTGGTTTTCAAACCAAATCAGGGAGTGAGGAATAACAGCAGCTTAAGCCAGAGCAACATCTCATCTGGTCCATTTCAGAGTCAGCTCAAACGGATGGAAGGGAAGGTAAAGCTTCCTCCAGAGGCAGGATTAGATTACCTTTAAGTGCCTGTGGAACTATAACATATACTTAACATTTCAAATAGTTTGAACGGGTGTCTTCTGCAAATTATAATAAGCCCTAAAAATGTCACCTAGTATAGCTATCATCATGTCTGCTGGAGGTACAACACTGTGTTGGTAAAACAGTTGATTCTAGAGATAGAGGTTTTGCTAGTTCCTAAATAAAGAGGTATCTGTATAGTCATGTTAACCCATTTACACTGACAATACATTACTGCGTCGTGCCAAGATGGTCATAGAGAAGCCTTATTAAAATAAAATTTGTCTAACATTTCTATCGGACAGAATTTCTAATACGAGAATTTATACTCTAAACCAAGACTACCCCTCTGGAGTGTCTTGGTCTGCACTTTCAGCGGTACTTTTTGTGTGTGACAAGTAGAGAGTGAGGGATCAGTATTGGCTCTCTGCAGTGTATTTGAGATGCTCAAATGAAGATCATTCTAAGAAGGATTTTCTAAGGAATTCTGTGTGCAATAGCTATAGGCTCCTTAATTCATATTTACAAAGGAAATTTATATTCCAGAAGAAAACAGAACAATGCCANGCGTCGTGCCAAGATGGTCATAGATAAGCCTTATTAAAATAGAATTTGACTAACATTTCTATTGGAAAGAATTTCTAATATGAGAATTTCTACTATAAACCAAGACTACCCCTCTGGGGTGTCTTGGTCTGCACTTTCAGGGGTACTTTTTGTGTGTGACAAGTAGAGAGTGAGGGATCAGTATTGGCTCTCTGCAGTGTATTTGAGATGCTCAAATGAAGATCATTCTAAGAAGGATTTTCTAAGGAATTCTGTGTGCAATAGCTATAGGCTCCTTAATTCATATTTACAAAGGAAATTTATATTCCAGAAGACAAGAGAACAATGCTGTGTTCCACTATGTACTCTGCAAACACTGTGTAGAAGAGAATTCTATTCCTGTACATCTTACTTATATGAAGCATGAGAAACAAAACAGCCAGAATATTTTAAGTAACATCACTTGGCCAATATCACTTGAAAGGACAGTTGCCAGACCACAACTTACTTTCACTTTCAACATCACTAGACAGACTCTAAACCAAAGTACGTCTGTAGATTTGGGACTTTAGAATTGAATACTTAATTTATTAAGTATATTAATACTAACATTATTTCAACTCTAAGTGTTTATAAAATAATTAGAGCTTCCACAGGATACTCAAAATGAAAAATCAAAGAGTTACACGAGCAAAAAGAGAAAATTGGAATACAGAGCATTATCCTGACATGCAAACCACAGTTTGTGGGCTGGTGCCTGTAGAGGGAGGATGACTGCAGAGAACAGTCAGACTTGTGGTGTGAGCATCACCTGAGCAAACAGAGCAGTGTGGGGCTGGTACAGACAATTTTCCTGGTGACCATGCAGTGACTGAGGAGCAGCTCAGCATGTGAGGCCTAAAATCAAGTTACCAGGTCACTGGATCAAGTTGACAAATCTGTTCCCCTCCTCACAAGGGAGAGAAGTCTCTTCATGTTTGAAAAGGTCATGTGTGAGTCTCCAATGACGATTTCCTTTCACAGTTCTGGAATTTGTAAATTATAATTTTTTAATCATTATATATTTTACATTTAAATCAGGTGATTGGGGTAGGAAAATCAGTATAACACTGTAACAGAAGGTGAAGATTCAAAGAGATGATATGGAGAGGGAATGCACAGGCTGGGCTGAACAGAGCAGTTTATCTCCTGCTTTATTTCAGATCTCTGTTGTGGCAATTTTCACCACTCTAAACAGCTGGCTTGTCAAAAGCCTTAAAGTGGCTACATCAGTCAGTAAATTGTTAAAATCTCTTATTTTGATGCAATGCCTGCTGACAAGATACGGGAAGCTACTTTTTACAATTGGAGCAAGGAAATGCCTCAGTTGCTGTGACATTCCCTACCTTTTTCATTTCCTTGTTTTTTGCCAGTTTTATTAGGCAATCAAGATTAAAGAGTTATTTGACACTGATAAAAAATCATTCAATTCCTGTTTTGTGCATACTAAAAGCCAAAGGGAGTGCTGCAGCTGAATCAAAACCAAAAGAATTTCAAAATACTGTATTTCGTCTTTGTGAAATAAAACAATTTAAGAAGTTATCAGCTAAAGCTGTTAATCAAATTAACTGGAAACTACAAAGGTGAATTAAAAAGAAAAAGTATGAGATATTTTACACTAAAAGCACTGAACAATAATAAGCTTCCACCTGTTAACATATTAATAATGCTGTTAAGAATATGATGTGCTTGACACTGTGCCACAGATTTCATAAGCCCATGCAATTTCTTATCTGTCAAGAAGCACTTTTTAGCTACTGCAAGAAATATAAGAAGGTAGAAGGGGAAAAAGATAGAACAAAAAAAAATACTGCATTAAGACTCGAATGAGATTGTGAAAATCCAGTCACTTGACTCATTTGCCATCAGGCTACATATATTGGAAAATATATAAAAGCCCAACATTGCATCAGGAAATGGATTGTACTGAGTGACCTCACAGAAATTTTCCATCTGTGCTATTATTAATATGATGCAGACACCGTAAAACAGAGCTGGCAAAGAAATAGATGTTCTCAGAGAGATGATGGATAAGAAGGGAGAAGATAATGCTGATAGAAACAATTACTTGGTATAACAAGCAGGGGGATTTTGTAAAAGTGCTATGATGTAATGACTAAGATGAGTTGATATTCCTAAAAGGCAAATTATTAGATTTGTAGGGCCAAAATGTAACATCATGGAAGGTTTTCAAGCCGAGCAAATAAATTAGAGTGAATAATTTATCTGATTCTTTGAGCAGAAGAGGTTCTCTAAACTAATGACACTTTCACTGAATTTCTTGTTTTAAATTTCTGATTTCCATCATTTTCTGTGAGATTTGGATTGTATGAATTGATTGAAATGTTTTGCTGTACTAGATATGTGAAATTCACATCAGTTTTTGGGTTACAGACAATATTCATTTAGTATTTTCTTATGCCTCGTGAGTAAAATGATATTTACAGAAAAGTGTACCTCAAGTCCTCAAGACAGCAATCAGAGCAAAGTTTATGCAGAACCTAAAAAGTAGCACATTCACTACTGTAGTGTGTCCCCAGAGGACAAATTTGATTGTTTATTCAGACAGCTTGTTCAGCAATCTGTAGTGGCAAAAAAAAAGTGAAATTTAACTTGCAGAACTTTGTACCCCAGCATAGTAAAAGGTGACCTGGATTACAGCCAGTGCCCAGAGGGAAATTTAAAGAGGAATGGACATTTAATACATGTTGATGATCAAGGCAACTTTTAGTCTAAGTAGCAGATGTGTCAGAGGGCAAGACCCTTTTTTTGATAAAAAGTAATTTAGGATAACTGAGGATCAGTTACAGTGACACTGTGTGCTACACAGTACTGGGTAAAGATTGTGCATGCTGTGCAGCAGCTGTGTGGACACTGTACGACAGCAAATAGGGAAAAATTTAATCATATTCAGCAGAACTCCATCTTAAGGAAACTGCAGGTCCAGCAAGGTCAACCAAGTGACACCACTGACAGCCTTGGGTCCCATTCACGGCCTCTGTCAGGGAAACACCACGATGCTTCTCACACAGTGAGCAAGGCCTACCCTCCTCAAGCATTTTTCTGACATTGTGGCCTCAATCATTTGCCCTGTCAACTGTTTAAGCCACCTCAGCTGAGAGCCCCAGTGAGAGGAGCCAGCAGTTCACCTCTGTTATCAGTGTTGTGACAAAGGTCAAGCCAGGGAGAAAGCAAATTACTGCAGAACTTTTATTTCCAATGCCTTAATCCTACCATTGGTCTGCACTGTCAACCCTTCGGGCTTCTGACTGCAAAAAAATAGAATAAGTACAGACCACCTTAAAAAAAAATGTCTAAGTGCTGGTTCTGTTTGCAATGGTTCTACTTTGCTCCAGACTGCAAACACATCTTCCCTCTCAGCCTGTCTTTCATCTGAGTGTTCTTGCCACCATAACAAGAGGTTCAAAGGCAATGTGAGCTGCTCCCCAGTGCACACTAAGGCCATGTCCCATCCTGAGCTGGGCTCCATGTGGCTCTGGGCTGCAGGATCCAGCTGTGCAAGCCAGAGGCTGAAGGAGCCACCCCACAGCCCCCGTGGTGACACCACACACTCTGCACTGAGCTGCAGCTGTGTCACAAACACTGCACTGGCACACTGGAACAAGCTACTTGAAACCACCAGCTTTCAGGAACATCCTGGTGCTACGGTTTCAGAACAACTCCTTTGGTAACTGTATATCCATTGCCCGCTAAATAACCACACACACCATGGCCTATTCGCACAAAGAAAAAGGATATTTGAGAGTATTGAGGTCTCTCAAGATGACAGCAAAACGATACTTTATTAAAATGAAAAGGAGGCTTTGGTTAATTTTTAGCATCAGTGTCTCTAATTAGTAATTTCTAATATCTGCAAAATCTGCTGTGGCTGACAAAGACACCTTTGAAATACCAATATTTTCAACATTAGCTGTAAAGTACACTCAAATTCATGTTCAAAGAATCGTTCTATATTTGCAAAGATGTGTTTTTCAACAAAATTACTTTAGTAACATTTGGCCTCTTCTACTTTTACTTTTGTTGAGAGAGCAATTTTAATTAAGAATCACAGAATATGCCAAGTTGGAAGGGACCCACAAGGTTCATCGAATCCAACTCCTGGCTTTGCACAGGAGCATCCCCAAGAGTCACACCATGTGCCTAAGAGTATTGTACAAATGTTTCTTGAACTCTGACAAGCTTGGGGCTGTGACCACTGCCCTGGGGAGCCTGTTCCAGTGCCCAGGCAAAGAAATCAAACATCAAAAGATGTTATGAGGAAAAAAACTTGTGGGCGATTTAGTTGACACTCATAATGAAGTTTGTTCACAGCAGAAGTGTTTCAAATGTTCATTCACCCTAGAATTGGGAGCAATATAATACATCTAACCAATCATAGCTAAAACTACAGCCTTGACAGTATCTATACAAACGAAAGGTTTGCATTATCAACTTTCCATTAACACATGAAATTAAAAATACCTTCTAAGACAGAGGCATAAAAAATGAAATGTTTCTGAATAACAGGTTCAGTTTAGCAAAAACATGGTCTGCATGTGCACATCTTAGAGCACAGCAAAGAGGGTAAAACCACAGAATGGGCTGTTGCAAGTTTTGGTAAAAGCTATTGCTGCTGCCTTTCATAGCACTAGTGCACTTCTGTGCTGAGTTTCTGTGTAAATAGAAATGAATTTTGGTACATGTCAAAGGAAGTGCAGATGCATTTTCAATTGTTTCAGCACAGAAGGGAATTTTTTAATACAGTTATAATCAGCTTAGACATGAATTAACTGATACTTATGTACTGAATAACAAAGCTCATTAAGCTTGCATGTCATAGCCGTGGTTATCCACATAAGATCATCCATCCAGAATTTTCTTTTAATTGCTGAAAGAACAAATGTTTGAATTCACACGAAACGGGCCCCCAAAGCCTTATATGGTCATTAAAATACAGATTTTTAGCCCTTGCTCTCTTTCAAGAGCATTTCATTCCTTTTCAGTCATTCATTTAGCAGTAGGTTCCTATTTAGGAGGTGATTAACAACCTTGAAGTACAGTACACCATGTATTCTAGAACCACAGAAGAGTTTGAGTTGTAAAGGACCTTAAAGCTCATCTAGTTCCAAACCTCCACCACAGGCAGGGACACCTTCCAGTAAAACAAGTTATTCATCCTTCCTGGCCTTGAACACTTCCAGGGATAGAGCACTCAAAACATCTCTGGGCAACCTGTGCCAGGTCATCACCACTCTAATCCTAATCACCATCCTAATATCTAGTCTAAACCTGCCCTCTATCAGTTTAAAGTCATGTCTTGTCCTGTCACTGCTTGTCCTTGTCAAAAGTGCCTTTCCAGCTCTCTTGGAATCCCTTTAGACACCAGAAGGGGCTCTAAGGTGTCCCTGGAGCCTTCTCTGAGCTGAACACCCCCAGCTCTCTCAGCCTGGCTCCACACAAGGCTCAAGCCCCCTGATCATCTTCACAGTCTCCTCTGGACTCACTTCAACGGGTCTGTGTCCTTATGTTGGGACATCTGGACACAGTACTCCAGAACCCTGAATATCTAGATCCTGATACTTGAATAGTGTCTAGAAGTATCCAAATCTCTTTGGATGAAAAAAATCCTTGAAAAACTCTCTCTTCAGGAATTAGCCAAGTCTTACACATTTCAATGCTTTCCAAAAGCAAAGAGGGACAATATCAACATCCTCCTTAGAGGAAGAGACACACCACAAGGGCTTTCTAGTCCTCATATACAAAAACTTCCACACAACTTTCAGTTAAGGAATCCTTTAGCTTTGGACATGACTTTTGGCAGTTCACAGAGGTGAAACTTTCTTAACAAAACAGAATGTTTTGTGCCACTAGGTATCAAATTTGTCTAGTATTAATAAAGCTGCAGAATCCCATAGGATGCAACCATAACCAAGGGATGTGCTTTACCTGTTTGCTCATTCCAGTGTGAAGACCCTGCTGCCCTGGCATTCCTCTGCATTTCCACTGCCTTGCCTCACATCTTGTCAATTCTGTGAGGTGTCTCAGGTTTCAACCAATAACCACAACAGCAGACAGAGGAACAGGGACGGCAGGCAGGAAGAGGGAAATCATCTTACACTTTTAAACAGTGTTTGGAGCTACAGGTGTCACCTTCATTCCCTTTGCCCTCTGTGTGCTTGAGAGGGACCATCCTGGCAGCTTTAGCTGCAGCTCAGGTGTCACCATTTTACTCTGCAAGTCAGAGATTCTCCACGCGCATCCTTTGTGCCTGAATCAATACACCCATGGCTAAGAGCAAAGTCAAGTTACACAAACGTGTGCTCCATTTAGTAGCTTTCTCTCTCAGGTTTCAGCATTGGACACAACATATTATTCATTTTGCAGCTCCTGTATCTCATCTGAAAAGTGCCCGCATTTTCAGCTTCAGTACAGGCTATGTGCCTTGCGCTGACAATATAGCACTTATTAAGTTGTCTACAGAATTGATAAGATTTCATATTGCTCATCTTAAAAATTAGTCTTTGATGAAACACAACCACGCAAGTGTAAGCGAAAAGTCTAAAATGCACTTTATACTTAAGTTTGCTGTTGTCTACAAAGTTTATAATGGTTTTATGAGTGCACATTATGATAACTATTCTTGACATCTTGTTCTGTTTTTAAAAGCCATTTGTATTAAGCAATTTTTCTCACTAGGTCAGTTGAATTTATAATTTTATCCTACTTTACTGAAAGTTCTGCATATGTAACAAACTTTGTCTTCCAGGTTTTAAACATCAACAAATTATTTTTTAAATTATTGTTTTCTGACAAATGAGGATTTTTAAGCCTACAAATTTTAGCTTCCACTTTTTCTCCTGCAGCACTTTTAAATGCAGTAACAAGTCTGACAACTCAGTACAATATCTTTGTCAGAATTTATGACCACAAAGCTGCACAACAGAGATTATTTCAACTTACCACAATAATTAAAACATGATCCCTATTATTTAAAATGCTAGACATGCAGTATTTCTTATACACACAGTATTATTGGTATTTAAGATGAGTTTCACAGACCTGCATGGATTTCATATATCCTATCCTACTTTTTCATGCAGTAAATCTTGCACTGCCAGGTTTGACCAGGAGTAGCTAGTTACCCACATTTATGGTCCCGTTTCCTGTACAGGCTCTCTTTCAGATGTGAGTTCAGGCAGAACCTGAATAAAAAGGAAGCACCTACATATTTCTTCTCTAACATGCAATTAGGAGCTTACTAAGACATTCACATAGAGCAGTGATCAGATCACATTTTCCCAGACCTAACACTTTCAGGCAGACTCTATTGACATGTTTGGCTCCGTGACCTTTCATGACTTGATTTTGGGAGCAAATTTCACCACCCTTAGGAGAATAGCATTCTGGAAGTTGCCAACTCTAGCCAAAAACTTCTGTCAGTGTGACTGTGCTAGCAACCACAAAGTGAAATATAATACCAGCTGGGTTTGAACGCTTCAGAGAGTGTTCCAATGTAGCATTTCATTCCTTTGCCCAAACAGGATACCCACAGTATGTCTAACAGCTTGGACTCAGTTTTCTTGGCCTGAAATAATTTTGCATCCTGGCAGGATATTTCATTCACTCTGCAAATCTTTTTTCGCTTAATGTTTCCAAAACACCTAATTTTTCACACCACACTTTGCTCATTATTTAGAGGATCCTACATTTCCAGCAGGGAGAGCAAAATAGTTTGAAATAGTATTGCATTAACATGTGCCTGTGATTTTAAAAATCTGCATAAAGTTGCTTTTTTGGAGAATTGCAGACTTCAGCTTCTACTAAGCTTTTTATTCATCGTGAAATCCGCTTCCAGCATGAAGATTAAAAGTTGTTTTGGTTTTACAGTCTTTTTAAGAGGAGAACAGAAGTAACAGATATTGCAGAGTTGATCTGGGGCATAGCTAAGCCCTAAAACATCATACTAAATACTAGACCTTTAATTTCTCTAGTTTCATTCCAATCTGAACTGAATCAAAATGTGTTTGGATTGCCCACTGCAGAACAGCCTCATAAGTAAGTAAAGCTCATTTTTTGTTTCTTGTATTCAATGGTGGAAGTGCTCAACTCTCATTAAACAGAACTTTTGACCTGCACTGGTTCATACTGCAATCTTGAACAGAGAAAGGATACTGAAGAGCAAGGCAAAAAAAAAAGAATTTATTCCCACAATCTGTAGTTCAAAGGGAGTTAAAAATGTTAAACTTGGCATCCTTTCAATCCAATAAAAAGAAAAACATGAATCAATGCAGGAAAAATATAACAAGGGTATAAATAAATAAATCCTACACATACTAGTGACATCATAATTTCAAAGCCTAATGTACATTTCTAACTAAATTTACAAACACTCCTCAGTTATTTTTGGCCTCATACATTCCCTAGGATTGTGCCTACTTCTGGAGTTGCAGACTGAGCAATCATTTTCCATTAACATTTTTACCAGTACAAATTATTCACTTAACTTTGCTGAAGGATAATGCAAGGAGCTCAAAATCATGACTGACATAAATGTATTCCAGTCATTTGTGGATTAGAGCTTCTCTCGGGTGATTTCAGGGAGATAGAGATTGGTTCCAAAAAGACTTATTACCCAAACCATATCCTTATGCATAAAGATACAATAATCATGGAATATGAAAAAATAGTAAGGTGGAAAAGGTGTTAGACCATTTATCCATTCATTGTAACTTATGACTCAGAAAGAAATTTGCATAACCTGCTCTAAAAGACTTTCAATATAATGATGCTTCCTCAGTTTCTCAAAGCAATATTTTAATGCTTCAGCTCTCTCACTGTTAGAAAAGGATTTTATGACTAATCCAAAGTCTCCTTCAAGATATATTCTTCACTTTTTCCAAATAAATATCAGAATAGATCTTTATTTCTCTTTGCAGTGGCTGACCACAAATTTAAGGAGTTTTGATGAATCTGTGCAGTTTCCACTATTCTAACTCAAAAAATGCCAGTTCTCTTAGGAGATACTGAGTTTGCTACTTATGATTATTCTTAATTCTCTCCTAGTCTTCTCTAGTCTTACTTTTCCAAGTCTGATGTCTAGAAGTGCTCTTTAGAAAAGGTTTGTTTTAACTTTATGCTTCTATTCACAGGTGCTGCTATGACCATGTTTATGTGTCTTTTTTTTTTGTTAACCACAGAGTATTGGATCATTCTCATGCACTCAATTTCTTTCCAGAGTTGATTTTTCCTAACTACATATATTCATACTCATAACTAATATGATTAACACCCTCACCACACCAAATATTTTCATTTTTTAAAAAAACAAAAAACTTTTCTCAAGCTCATCAAGATCTCCCTGAAATCTAATGTTATCCTTAAATACAGTAATAATTCCTCCCTCTTCAGTATCACCCACACACGTAGCATTCATGTTTTCTATTTCATTATGCAGACCATTCATGAAAATATTGAGCAAAAGCTTAAAGAGGACATACCCTCAGGAACTCAAATAAAATATCTCTCAATACAGAAAATACCTTTATTTTCCAGAGAAAAGGTAGAAAAGTTTAAGCTGATTGCTTTTTTTATAAATTTTCATTGTTTATCACCAGTTTGTTTCCTCATGTGCTTACACACAGTTTTATGTAACAAGCAGTCAGTCACAAAATGCCAACTAAATTCCTAATTCAATTTTTCTCCAATTTCTCCTGCAGGCTGATGCCAAAACCCCAGTACAGAGGGTTCTCCATTCAGACAACAAAGTTCAGATTTAGGATTTCTACAGAAGATCATAAATGAGCCCTCAGGCTCAGACTCCAGGTGTACACATAGTGTACACACACCCACACTAAGTTGAGTGCTACAAATACGTGCAAGTTTGAAAAGACCTTTTTACCAGATAATAGACTTATAGACTTAAATTCAACTTGGTAAGTCATGAAAGAGAGTTCTTCCCACTCAACTATTTTAGGGTTGATTCTTTTGGTGTTTTTTATGTGGGTGGGTAGGATTTGCCAAACATTTTAGGTAAAAATTTTCCTACAGATTATTTTTCAAATACTCCTGTTATGTAAGCAGATTAAGTTTATTTTCATTCCCGAATTGTCAACCCAGTAAAGCAAAACAAACAGAAAATGTAACGACCTTCAAGTGGTCAATTTTTCCAACAACACACTTGAAAAGTATTGTGCAAACACCTTTTCTTACTTATAACAGCAGGAATGCACTCTAGACTGCAAAAGGCAGAACAAGGTATTATGACTTGCTGGGGAAATGGAGGGATATTACAAAACAATCAACTTCCTTTATTGATTTTACACTTCGCTCATACTCTATATATGTAGTTCAACTAGCACTGGAAAAAGGAATGTACTTCTGTGACATCATTTTTCACTGCCACATGCTTATTTGTTGAAAGGTCATTTCTGAATTAAAAATCTGAAAGCAAATATTAAAAAAACCCTTGATGCAGTTTGACACTATCATTAAACTCCATTTTAATTTATATTTGAAATAATGTTTTCCCAAGTTCTTTTTCTGGCAGTTTCAATAAAGCAGTAGTTATTAACACTTTCAAGCAAGAGTTCATTCCGACTAAGTTACAATGGAATTTTTTGACTCTACATGACACATTTTTTAAAAGTAGAATATTCTAGAATCCTTCAAGGTAAATCTCTGAATGCTAAGGGGAGTGATAATGCTTCATCATGCACCTAGTGGTGTTACACAACCTTCAGCCAATCTGATTATGNATCCACAGAGCTTTCATATTGAAAAACAACAAGTGTCTTTCAGAGTTCCCAAATATTAATCCAAATCCTGCACTTGTTTCACACACTCTGAGCATCAAGGCACAAATGTACCCTCTTGAGAAAGATTTGAGAGAGGATCTACATTAAATC